>JARYHS010006964.1:6887477-6920473 GCA_031002005.1 Vandiemenella viatica
TCCTGAATAAATTTTCCACAAACAAATAAATCAAGAAAATGTGGTTAATTCAAAAGATATGCCTGCATTACACTTCAAAAAAATTTGCAATTATATCTGACTGAATTAATACATTACTAGTAATTATAAAACAAACAACAAATGGAAGTTTGTTTCAATGTTTTATCTGATTCTTTTCTTAGACAACTAGTAATGTAAAAAAATTATCACAAACTTTATAAGAAGATCCAATTCATCTAAATGAATTCTGTTTAGAAAATCAGCCTACAAGTAAATATAACCTCTGGTGAACATCAAATTCCTTAGATTATAAAAACATTTTTTTAAAAAAAACTGAATTAAACAAAAAAATTACCAATATACACTAAGTCACTGAGACCATACCAGATTTCCCCAAATTTAGATACTGCACCATCAACAATGTTGTCCAAAATTTAGCAATATAGTGAAAATTAATCCAAATTAATCTCACGGATGCTTTGGAAAGTCCACAAATTAAATAAATAATATTTAAAAACCTTCACACAAAAAGAAGTATTCACTGTAAATGATCTTCTAAAAATCTCCACATTACCCAGACTATTTAAAGATTTGCAAAACAAAAAATTCTTTCTGCAGTATTAATCTTCTGATAGCAGTGCACATAAACAGATAATACAAAAGATGGTCGATAACATCAACAAGATTATCGGACCTCATCTCGATGTACATTCTGATTCTTCTTAAGCATACAGTACCATGTAAAAATTTGCAAAAAAAAAAAAAAAACACAATAATTGGTTCTTATCAGGATGAATACTCGGTTACATTTTAACACCATAATATAAAGTAAAAAGTTAGTTTACCTGTTTCTCAATAAATTAGTTGTTACCGTGAATGTATACGTTGATGCTTTCTAAAATTTCCAGACGCACAAAAGATTTGCCACAAAATTCACAGTTAAATGGACGTTCTCCTGTGTGTATCAATCGATGCTTCTTTAGATCGCTAGAGTCAATAAAAGATTTTACGCAAACCTCACATGAAAATGGACGTTCACCAGTATGAATCCTGTGATGTACTTTAAGATTGCAAGAGTGTTTAAAAGCTTTACCACAAACTTTACAAGTATATGGGCGTTCTGGAAAATGTATCATCTGATGGGTTTTAAGATGCCTTGACCGAATAAATGATTTTCCACAGGTTTCACAAGAAAATGGTCTTTCACCAGTGTGAATCCTCTCATGATCTTTAAGATTCGAAGAGTGTGTAAAAGATTGTCCACAGTATTGACAATGAAATGAACGCTCCCCGACATGAATTTTCTCATGTAATTTAACATCCAGAGGGCGCTTAAAAGTTTTTCCGCAAACATTACAAGAAAATAGCCGTTCACCACTATGAATTCTTTGATGATATTCCAGACCAAAAGAACTCTTTAAATTTTTTCCACATATTTCACAAGAAAATGCGCTTTCTCCTGAATGTACTTTTTGATGAGCTTTAACTTGAGAAGACTGTGTAAACGATTTTCCACAGGTTTCACAAGAAAATGGGCGTTCACCAGAATGAATCCTCTCATGATCTTTGAGAGTCGCGTAATGCATAAAAGTTTTTTTACAAGCTTTACAAGAAAATAGGCGTTCACCTACATGTATTTTCTGGTGAGCACTAAGTGATGCAGACTGCGTGAAAGATTTTCCACAAACTTCACAAGAAAATGGGCGTTCACCAGTATGAATCCTACGATGTGTTTTAAGGAGCCAACTTTTTCTAAAAGATTTTTCGCAAAATTCACAAGAAAATCGGAGGTTACCTGAATGAATTTTCTGAGGCAATTTACAACGGCCTCCAGTATTTAAATTTTTCTCGCCCTCTTTTCTAGAAATTAGGGAAGTTCTTGTGTGATTTTTCTGGCCTGTTTAACAAAGGATGTATTTTTAATTGATTTTTCGATCGTTTCTTTTACATTTAATTGTTTATCTAATTGAATCTTACCAATGTATTTTAGTCGACCTCTGCATTTGTAACTGGTGACTGATTTCTCATCTATGCTGATTTTTAATTCATCTACTGGATTCTGCAGTTTGTAGTTGTCAATACTACTTTGACACTCGCAATCACCCCTAGAAAAAAAAAAAGCTGTAGAAGATTTCTGTTTATGAAGCAGTGGCGTAGCTAGGGGGGGGCGGTGGGGGCGGTCCGCCCCGGGTGTCACCCGTTTGGGGGTGACACCCGCATTTCGAAAATAGTAACGAAATTAGTGTGATACAAATATATACATATATATATATATTTGATAGACTTCTTTTATCCTTTGGTGTCGAAACACGTCTACCTTTAATGTTCTGGATATTTCTTTTTAAGTTGATCTATCGCTTTTTCAAATACGATCCAGTACAGTGGAGTATGATAATATTATTGGCTACACTGCTCGCTTAAACAATAGAGCATCGCTCTGTTGCTCCAACAATCACACGAACTCGTTGTGCTTGCCTTCCGTCACAGTTGTTTGGTTTGTTACGAGCGGCGGTGGATATAATGTAAGTTTTCTTGCATTAAGAGAGGAAGTTTTAAAATTAAAGGATATATCTAAAATTGATAAAATCATGGTAATTAGTCAGTTAAATTGTAATACCTCGAATTATTTCAAGAAAAATGTTAGATTTTCCTTTGAAAATGAAAAAAAGCAACCAAGTGTATGCTGGAATACGCGTAGTCTAGGCTTCAAATTGTTTTTGCTTTTTTAGAATTATATTAGCTTTCTAGCTAAGATTCACAAGTGACTTGAAGTATTTTCTAGTAATTTTTGAATTTATCATCTGACAGATTCGAATTGAGTACATTTCGTGTTATCCGATATACACTCTGCGTACCTTCCTTTTGTCGACAGTGCACCTATACTCGACCTGAAATCATATCATGTTCGAATTTATGCAAATAAAATGATTCGGAAAGTGCATTAAACTAGCAACACGGTCAGGTTTCAAGTCAATCCGGACGAGTCCAAGTGTTATCGTCTGTTTGGTAATCAGTTTTTTGTAGGGCATGTGTTTAAAACAGTCGGAACCGCGTATCTTGCTAGCGAAATCGTAACATTAGTAAGGGGACATCCATAAATTACGTGAGGTGTTTTTCCGAATTTTTGGACCCTCCTCACCCCCCCCCCCCCTCTGGTGAGACTTCGTGAGATCTGGTGCCTTCAGACCCGCCTCCCCCCTACGGATCACCCTCGCCAATTTTTGAGACTTTTTTTTTAGGTCTCACCCACCCAAAGCCGGTTACACCCACACTTTTCCACGAAATATCCCCCTAAAATCGACATTTGCGTCATTTGTAAACACTTTTTTTTTTCTTTTTTTTTAAAAAAAAGCTCTACAGTCCAACACAATTTTTAAAAATCTCACGTGAGAATTGGTGAGATTTCGCTGCACCCCGCCCCTATTTCACCTCACGTAATTTATGGATTCCCCCCTAAGCACTTTAACTCTAGTTTTCATGTAAGTTTGATATGCTTCTACTGATTGAGAATATACAAATATGATCGCGATCAAATAAATAAGCGTATGATTCTCTAAGAAATTTCCATCATAAATTTACAGAAGAAGATTTCTATTATGGGTAACCTCTTTGTCGAATACAGGTACCTACATTCTTATGGGTTCCTTAAATCGACAGGGATGTCGAACTTCTGTTCCTGAACAAAAATTGAGCTTTAAACATAAACTGAACGAACATTCGAGCCGTTTACATCTTTATTTATACGCTACCGAGCGGTGCTAGAAATCTAAAATTAACACATGGAGATGGGCTTCGATACATATCATATTTAGGAGTCTGTAGCTACTTATTTCTTAGACGGGTAGTAAAATACTTCACTTATTAAGTACTTCATGTAAAGGCGGCAGATATCTCAAAGGCATGTTCTTTTATTACCTGACCGTTGTTTTTTTTTATTTTAAATTACGTTCAATTATGATTATATATTTTATTTATTCCTCTATTTTTATGAAGGAACTTAATGTAGAGTTGCTTCTCTTACTATACAGTATCCCCCAGGGTCTCACAACTTGTGGGACCCGGATCCTGGGTTTGCTTCAATCGGATCCCATCTGGGTCTGGAATTGCTTCTACTTGGATCAAGCCAATTCTGTTAACTTTCCTCTCAATATCACTTGGTCCTCCAAATACCGAGGTTGTGAAGTCATTTAAATACAACCTATGTTAACATTTCAATAACAAATGGATAGCTTTCGACTTTTTTTAAATTTATAGCGAAATCTTATGGTCGCCAATAGTTACACTGGCGGAAATTAAAATCACAACACGCATACATGAATGGTAGAATTTTAGGAAACTTTGAAAATATATCCAGGGTCATACCTAAAAGAAATAATAACAAATGGAAATGGATCAGGCTAAGTTATTACCTTTTACAGTTGTCAGTGAGAAATGCGCCCAACTTGAGCACCAATACATTCGTGGATCCCTTGCCGGCATTGACACAATAAGTGTTCGGATGTCTTCTTGGTGTATGTCTCACTACGCGTGCATGTTCTTTTGCAGTCAGTTGTTGCACAGTTTGTGCTGGGTGACCATGTAATCTAATGTGTCTACTTCTGGTATCCTAGAAAATACTCTATTTGGGACAAATCTGAGGAACCGTGCTGTCCATATGTGTGATTGAAACTCCTTGCAAGGCTTGTGTGACGGTGGGCCGCAATATGAGGACGGGCACTGTCTTGTTGGAAAATACGATTCGGATGTGAACATGTAGGGTATCACAATAAGATGCAGTACCCCCGTCCACATAGTGATGGGCTGTCATTGCCTTCAAGCAACAGCCGACTCAGTCATGCTATCGAAACTGATTGCCACTAAAACATGACACCGGTGACGGCACTTGCGTGAGGTTCTGAAATCACAGCAGATAAGCCGTTCGTCCACTACGCCTGCGAACATGTCATCGATTATCACTTTGCCACAGACAGAATCGAGACTCGTCTCTAAACACAAATGTACGCCATTCACATGTCCATTTTTGTTTCGCATTATACCAAGGTAGATGATGATGGCAATGAAATTAGATTAATGGGACACAATGCACAGTGGCCAGAGAGTGTAACCCAGCTTCAAGCAATTAGTTTACAATCATCCGGGGAGGGGCGGAGGCGGGGTGTGACTATGTGTAACCACTACTTGGATCTGGCCTGCAGTCAAGCCATTCTGCCAGCAACAGCCACCCACACCATTGGCAGTCTTCACGTGCTGTTATCCCTCTGTATGGACCTTGTGCCTGCTCTAGGACTATTAGAGCTTTTCTTTCATCCACGTGTAACAAGTCTGTATACTGACATTGCACTGCGCAATCGTTTGGAGATTCACTATATGATGCACCCTTTGAAAACACGTCAATTCTCCGACCTCTCTCACTGTTAGACATTTGGGTGTAGAGAGTTGTCACTCTTCGCCTTGGCATACTTAGACAGCAAAAACTTGTAGGCAACCACGTGTCATGGGACACCACACTGTTAGCCACTTATACGCTTAAAAAAAAAAAATTGCAATTACATAATATATAGCACCGTAATTCTCACAATTATTACATGTAAAACTTTTAATGTTAAATCATTTAAACTCTTCATGCGGGCATATTTGGGGCCAAATTTCATTCGTTATCACAACACCGTCTGGGTGCTGGGATTTTAATTTGCCCCAGTTTGTGTATCAGTTGCTAAGTGTAAAGATCGAACTGCACTTTGCCAATACTGGCCTGTACCGTAACCGCAACGACAGCCGGCGAGTGACGGCTCGCCCCCTCGCGTCCATCCTTTTCCATAGCTTCACCCGTGTTCCTACCCGGTCTTTAGTCTCCTTTAACGTTTACAAGTGATTGTCTCAGGGAATCACTGTTGGGAATGACAGGTAGGTTTGACACCCTACTTTATAATAGAGTACTGTACTTTATTCTGCACAGTTTTGGTACGAATGTATATTAAAATACTTTTTTATCTGACTCACGTAATCACCTAACTGGTTGATATTTTATGTACAAAAATAGTATTCCAGCGCAGTATTAACAGTATCAACGCAATCTCAATGAAATTTCAATCACTCGCACTTGACGTGTTTGTTTTGTCTGAGGTTCTTTTCGATTCACTCAATACTTTTGTTAGTGAAGAACGAGATTATAACATATTTTAATTTAAATATAAGTCGTAAAGATTGTGTATAGTAAAAATAATAATTTCATGTTATCTCAATGTTCTAGCCACAGTGTTTCTTATTTGGAAACTCGCAGTGCACCTAACACCTATATCGTAGTCACCTAACTTGAAAAGAAGACCTACAGATTAAAGTGAAATTCAAACCACCGAGCATCCTTTCGCATTAAAACATAAAAGCTTTGCCATTGGTAAAATTCAGTTTTAAGGCCCGCAAAAATTACAGTCGAGACCGGGATTTGAACCCGGACCTACAGTCTTCAAATCGCACGCAGTAATCATTTTGAGTCACCAGTCCGAATATAGGTGTGAGGAAAATAAGTTTTCAAACATGATAAAATAAACATATTCTTTTTCTATACCATATATTTTTGTTATCAAAAGACACGAATCCACTTTTATGTGTTTGAATACATATTTTTCCGTACTTCTAGATTAGTCTTGCGTCTGGTTACGGCGTGCTATTCGGGTGTGGGAGGTTCGGTTACAAATGCGGATTTCGGCTGCAATTTTTGTGGGTCGTAAAATTGGTCTTCAACTCTGGCAAAGCTCTGATTTTTTAATGCGAAGATGCTAGGACTCTTCCTACATTTTACGAACATCTGATGAACATGGATGAAAAAAAAATACTTTTTTTTGAAGGCAAATAATAACATGAAAACAACATTTAGTCGTAAGGGAAGGTAAATTTTCGAACTCTCTCGATGCGCTTCTCCACATCTAGCAGGCCGATGATACTGATCCGCACCGTCAAAAAATAAACCAATCCAATGTCGGCCGAGTGTCGGACTGAGACCCGATCTTCAGAGGCCTCTCTAAAACCACTTTCGATCACCGATGAGCAACACGTGGCTAAAATCTTGCCATATTGATTATTGAACATGAAGTAACTAAAATTGATAATTTTGAAGATGTGATTTACGAGTTTGCAGCTGTTAAAGCTAAAAAGAGAAGATTGTTTTTAGTTTATTGTGTTTTTTTAAAATGAATTTAATATTACAATTTTATTAATTATAATTTTTAATAACAATAAATGTTTATTTAATTATGTTTTATTAATATGATATTTTACACTTACAAGATATTATATTTTACCTAATTTTGAATTTAAATTTTCGAGGGGTGACACCATCGATATCCGCCCCAGGTGTCACCCACGCTAGCTACGCCACTGCTTATGAAGTTACAAGATTGTTATATATATTCAGAGTAAGAGCAAATACAACAACCTAGATATGTTCAAATAACATTGTTTATAAATTCAAGTAGTGATAAAGAATTATATACCATTTTATTTGATTCTTAATACAGCGATTAACAGTTAAAATAAGTAACTGTTTTTTTTTTTTCAGTAAGTCACCAATTAAAATAATTCAATTATCTGTATTAATCAGACAACAGAAAAAATGAAAATAGAATCAGATGGGAAACAATGTGAACTAGGGGACTACTTGTGGGGGCAAGACCTGTATGGTAGCTGTGAAGGCCCTACAGGAATCCTGAAAAATGATGGCAAACGGGTGTCTGGTAAAGCTACGACAGGCCTAGAGAGCAAGTAGTGGATGGAATAGGCTTTCAAAACTAAGCAAAGCCTTATAAAATATGGATGCAATGGACAACGACCTGGAAAATGGACAGGACTACGAGTCAGAACAATCAATATATTATCACTAAAAGGAAAGGAACAGGAAGTTATAATTTAATGGAAGAGAGGGACATGAGCTTATTAGGATTAAGTGAAACAAAATGGAAAGGACATGGAAGTAAGGAAATAAGAAAAGGGTACAAAGTATGGTTGTTGGAAGAATTAGATAAGGGACAGTGTAGCGATGGCGCTAATTTTGGATTATCAATCGGAGAGGGAAGGAATATTTATTAGATTTCATTCGTCTTTATTGAGTTGCTAGCTGTGGGCCTCGGTGAGCGAGCCAGGTTCCCAGTCGGCCGGACAGGAAGCGAGCTTTGTTATCAGAGTAAAGTTGTAACACCACACGAGCTTCAAGGTTGAGCGCTGAAAGTTTCACTCGCGTAGTCTGGGAAATGCGTGGGTGGCAAGTTTCTCTTTCGTAAGCACTGAGTGTGTGAGATTTACTGTCCCCACCCTGTAGTACGGGTTGAACCGCTGAACGCCAGTTATGAACTCTAAAAGTAACCACGTGAAGGATGTAGCCAATTATAGGGCGAGATGCCCCCTCCACCGCTAATGCTAGCAGACGACGCTCTGTACCTAGTTGAACAGGGAGTCTACGACCATCTTCGACTCAAGAAACATCTACAAGAATTAAGGTAACACCGAACCATCTGATATTCCTACACTTGTTGCTTAAAGATTTATAGTCAGTCATTCAAGTCACTCGTTTCAAGGGATAGGTCTTGTGTAACTGTTAGATTAGCGTAAAAGAGTATATGTGCCTACAACGGAGTATAAGTAAATGTTTTGTGCCATCATGATTTCAGTCTTATTGTGTGATCTATGTAATGTCGTATATTTTATCAAGTGATAGAATAAATTATAGGGTTTACTGGATAGGTGTGTTTTCCTTCAAGAATACCTTGTCATTAGTTAAGAATTAAAGTATTAGCATTCAATAGCGAGTCGTTTCCTCCAGTAAGTAACTTGTCTAGTTAAGCCGCACTAGCAGACGGACAGTTGCTTAGCTGTAACCTTGTTTCTTGTCTCGAGCAGCGAGTAACAGGTGCATTACCTGCTTCGATCAGTCTAGCTAACTGTAGAAGTAAATTAAACCGCTAGTTGTCTATCAACATAATGATGCATACGCCGGTTGAAGCTGAACCGACGGCAGTCTCGTTGATAGAACCCACCGTATGTAGCGGATTTGCCGCTCGATTCGCTACAACAGAATGCGATAGCAAGAGTTCGAAGTAACACACTGGCAGGAAAAGTCATAAATGTTAGCTTCATCAATGGAAGGATATTGAAACTGTGAGTTGTGGTAAATAGAGAAATAGAAGATATCACCCAAGCATCTGGTACCCAAGTTTGGTCCACAGAAGAAGAGAAAGAAGAATTTATACAAGACTTGGAAGCGGAAATCAAAGCAGGAAAGATTATTGTAATAGGAGACTTAACTGCCAGAGTAGGGAAAGACAGAACAGGGTATGAAGATGAAATGGGACACCAGGGTGTTGAAACAAGCAATAAAGAGGGAGAAAATATTTAGATTTTTGCCTATGGAATTCATTAGTTGTTGGAAATACCTGACATAAGAAAAGAGATAGGCACAAGTTTACCCGATATAGCTGGGATGGGCTGAGTTGATGTTTAATAGACTGCATAATATTCAGCAAATGTTTTCACCCAAAAATAAAGGATGTAAAAGTCATACAAAGTGTGAACCTAGAAGGAGATCACCGGTTGGTTGTAGTAGACTTAAAGAAACTGGACAAAGCTGTAAGCAAAAGGTTCCAAAGGATCAAGTGTTGGAAGTTGGCAGATAGCGACACATAGGAAATATTTCAGTAAGAAGTGAAGGCAAACCTGCCCAAGGAAGAAACAAGAACAACAGAAGAGGAATTGAGAAGATTTAAAGCAACATTAGTAAAAGCACCAGAAAGGATGTGGTAAAAATGCCAAATGACAGAAGGAGAAGGTGGTGGATTGAGTGTATTGCAGAAGTGGTTAAGAGAAAGAACAGCGTATGGTTTCAAGACAGAACTGAAGAGAAAAGAGTAAGATGGAAAATGTTATAAAAAGTTTCAGAAAAATTATAAAAATAACAAAGGTAAATCTTGGGAGGAATTCACAGATAAAATGAAGACAAGATATAATGGAAATAAGAAAATACTGTATTGGGTAGTAAGAAACAAAATAAAACCTAGAGATATTATGACCAAAGTTCTGGACAAATCACGTGAAGTTCAATGGAAAGAGGAAAATGTACTGAATACATGGAGAAAGTACTTCATAAACCTGTCAGATGGAACAGAAGGAAACCAGGAAGCAACAAAAAAAAATGATAGTGGAATAATCACTTTATAAAGGGAAACAGAAGAATTTAGCATGCTTAAATTAGAATTGGCAGTAAAAGAAAAGCCAAATGGGAAATCGCCAATATTAGACGAACTGACAGCAGAAATGGTAAAAGCAGCAGGAGCAATGGGAATGCAATGGTTGTATAGAGTCATTAGGAGAATCTAGAAAGAAAGGAAAGTACCAGAGGAGGACGGTGTCATACGGCGTATTCATAGAAAAGGGAGTAAAACAAAATGCAAGAAGTACAGGGGTCTGAAAATATATTAAAAAAATTAATCTAAATAAAATCAACGAAAGACTAGAGAATACAGCTAGAGAGGAGCAGTTTGGCTTCAGGCAAGGAAGATCTATAGTGGATGCAATTTTTACTCTCAGGCAAATCATAGAGAAAAGGCGGGAATATGGCAAAGGTACAGTAATAGCTTTCATCGACATAAAAAAGGGCCTACAACAGAGTACTGAGGGAAAGCATATGGCAATGTTTAAAAAAGAGAGAGGAATAAATTAAGGGATTAGTGGAATTAATAAAGAACATTTATGAGAAGTGTGAGAATTGAGTAAACTTCAGAATGGTTCCACACCGAAAGAGGAAATAAAATGCATTTTCACCTGTCGTGTTTAAGGTAGTATTAGATGTAATAACAGCATTTCACTCCAACTCTCTCTCTAAGAGTCTCACAGAAAAGCCAAAGAAATTTTGGCCATATATACGAAAAGTTAATTGTACCAAAAGCAATATCCCAGTACTAATTCGTGAAGGTTCCGAGGTTAATGAAAGCCGCGACAAAGCTAACGTACTAAATACTGTACCAAAAATTCATTTACAAATGAACAAAAGGATAGTATTCCCGTTTTCCCACGCCGTGGCGAGTCGGTGATGGAATCATTACAATAGATACTTCAGGTATCATTAAGCAATTAGAGCTCCTGAAGTGGGGGAAAGCACCGGGCCCTGATGGAATTACAGTAAGAGTATTTTCAGAGTATGCGGTGGAAATCGGGCCATTTCTGTCTGATATATTCAGCAAATCATTAGAAGAGCGAAAAGTACCTTCAGACTGGAAAATCGCGCAAGTAACTCCGATTTTAAAAAAAGGTGATCGAAGTGATCCTGGAAACTATCGTCCCATATCAATAACATCTGTTTGTAGTAGAGTTATGGAGCATATTATATGCTCAAACATTATGAATTTTCTAGATGATGATAATTTGCTTACAACAAATCAACACGGATTTCGGAAGAAAAGATCAAATGAAACACATCTGGCCCTATTTACACACGACGTAATGAAAGTTATCGATGCAGGTACACAAGTAGATACAATTTTTTTAGATTTCCAGAAAGCCTTTGACTCTGTGCCACACAACCGCCTTTTAGCGAAGCTTCGAGCGTACGGTATATCGGATCAGCTTTGTGAATGGATTTCCTAACTGGTCGGTCGCAGTATGTTGTCGTTGAAGGAGAAAGTTCTTCTAATCTAGATGTTACATCGGGTGTACCTCAAGGAAGTGTAATAGGACCACTTCTTTTCTTAATTTTTATAAACGATCTCGGAGACAAAGTGAAAAGCCATTTTAGATTGTTTGCTGATGATTTTTTTTTAATAGGCTATTTGACAATATTAAAAAAATATTATAAATTGAACTCATTCTCATAGATTAATGCTTCAGGAAGCTAAGTTTTTAAATTTTGAAAAGAAAAGTGGATTATTTTTAATAAAAAAAGCGAAATAAAAATTATACTTTTCTTACCTCTGGTCACGTGACAGAAAACGCTCTAGGATTGGTGGTCGCTTGAGTGACGTCACACGTCAGTAAACGCTGCGGCTAGGAATGGAGCGTTTCCTATTATTCAAGTTTTCAACTGTTTTTATTGTTTTTTGCTGGTCATTTCTTGTTATTAATGAAATTTCATTTTGAATACAAAATCAAGAACATTATGTAAAAGCCTACAGCGGAAAAATAACGAAAATAGACGCCTTATTTGTGGGGCTGGCTATAAAAAAAAAAAAACCTGACTTTTATTCTACTGAGCTTAAAAATGTAACAGCTTCTATTTGAGACTCATTTATATTTAAATTGAAAGGTAGAGAATGATTGTTTTGCGTTAGCAAACACTACGTCGAAAAATTCTGTACGCGAAATTTGTGCAGTATTGCTGAAAATAAAGAAAACTTGTATGGGTGTCGCTAATATGCGCAAACAAATTAAGGTATTTCTTGTAGCTAATAAGCAGCTCTTTCAAATAAATATAGTAAGAGATCGGTATAATGTGGTATAATGAACTAAAACTCAACATGAAATTGGCTAAGTAGGTTTTTTTTTAAATTAAAAATAATCTCGTTCTGTTTTAATGATGCTATTGTATCACGGAAAAATCATGCGTAAACTTACCTTGAAGCTCGCCAAAAGCAATAGCAACACACAAATCACTACTAACACGCAGAAATACAGCGTAATTCATTAAGTTTGGTCGATCCAAACTCAATGGATTATCGCGGCCGACTGAAGCGCTTTTTCGGTGGATCACAGGAAGCCCATTGTTCAAACTATTTTTTCTATTGTTAGGCGTAAATTCGTTGAAAATAAACCTTTGTTCCGAGTAGTATGGTTCATCTACTTTGAACATAAATAACTATTTTGCCTGCGTACACAATTATGAAAACTGACTTTTCTCCCTCTAGATTTAGAAAATATCACACTGTGCGGCGTCCTCCCGGATGCGAGGTTAGAGAGTTAATCTCTCACTCACCACGCTCGGAACAACTGGACATTGGGGACCATTTTTCTTAATTGCATATTAAAGATTATGGATAAATAATATTTTTTGTCAATTATATTGAATTTGTTTATTCATTTACCTACCTCGTTTCACTTCATCTTACATGAAGAAACTGTGAAGTGTTCAGTATTAACATAAAGAGAAGCAATTAAGAAGTAGTGTCAGGATACCTGCGTGATTGAAGAGTGGTAATGGAATTCAGAACGTCCTACGTTCGAAAAACCTTGGTTGGAATAATATTTTTTGTGTGAATTTTTTTCGGTATTTGTTTGCTGTTTTTTTGCACTACCATATTTTTATTCGAAGAATTCATAATAGTTGCTAAGCGTCATGCAAGTATTTGAAACAAATTGCTACCATACATGAAAAGTTTTAATTTTTAAACTTACCAGAGAGAGAATATCATGCAAAAAATACAGGTGCACGGCCGTGAAAAATGGAATTAATTTTAGAAGTACATTACATGTAGAAATTTCAAGCTAATCTAGCAACAGTTCCGGAACGCTTTGTGTCCTATTCGTTGGAATTTTTACGTGACGATACAACTGTAGGTTACCTTCCTGACATAACTGCGTCTATTAGGCGATATTTACTTTTAATGTGCAAGTCATTTTCATTAAAAAAAAAAAAAAAAAAAAAAAACCTTTTTTTCGGTGTGCAAGTAACGTCCTATTTCCTTTTTGAAATCTTCTTTGGTTGTTTCAAATGGTTGTAATTAGCTTGTTATCCAAAAATTTGTGAAGCCTTCAGAAAAAAGAAAAGAAAAATTAAATTGATTTTATGGTGGATTTTCAGGAAAAAATTATTATGCAATGCAACCAACAGCAACTAGTATCCAAAGAAAATGACAAAAGAAAACCAACTGAAAATATTCCGAAGCGAGGATCGAACCTCAGAACCAACCCTAATAATTCTCGCCTTAAACATCGTATTACATTTAACTCTACGAAATTGCGGTGTAAATGAGATTCACAGAAAATCGTGACTTTGTTGCAATATCAAATTAAATTGTTACATTTTTAACACCACAGAATAAAACTCAGTGGTTGTTTCTATAGCTAGGCCCACAAATAAGGCGTCTACTTTCAATATTTTTTCGCTGTAGGCTTTTCTAAATTTTTTTCGATTTTATATTCAAAACGAACCTTCATTAATAACAAGAAATAACCAGCAACAAACAATAAAAAATAGTTGAAAACTTGGGTAATAGGAAACGCTCCATTCCCAGCGGCAGCGTTTACAGACGGGTGACGTCACGACTGCCGTTGCACGCGCCAGGCAGCAAATGAGTGTTTTGGCGGGCTTTTAAATTCTTTAAATTTTAACTTTGAATTTTTTGCAAAATAATGCACTTTTGTCAAAAAATCTCTTCACTCGGTGAATAAGGTGTACCAATAAACAATTTAAAACAATTTTCAAGAAATAGTCAAATACCCTATTGCTTTACGTCTCTCAACAGCGAGGTCTTTAGAGACGGGAAAGGATGGGGGCAAGAAATTGGAAAGATATCGGCTAAGAAATTGGAAAGATATCGGCTATGGCCTTTTGAAAGAAGCATCGCGGCATTTGCCTGGAGTTATTTGGGAAACCATGGAAAACCCAAACTGGATGCCCGGACGGGGATTCGAACCGCCGTCCTCCCGAATGCGAGGCCAGAACGCTATCCGTTACACCACCATGCTCGGTTTTGCTGATAATGCGGTTATTTATAGGGAAGTAAGAAATTTGGCCGATTGCTTAGAAATTCAGCGCGATATGGATGTTATTTTGGCTTGGAGCGCAGAGTGGCAACTTACTCTAAATTGTAAAAAGTGCAAGACAATGAACATAATTAACAACAAGAATCCAATTCTTCAGAAATACGAGTTAAACATTACAGTGATTAATACGGTCGATTCAATGAAATATTTGGGAGTAACAGTACAAAGGAACATGAAATGGGTCATACACATTAATTCGTTAGTAGGTAGAGCAAATTCTAGGCTGCGATTCATAGGTCGAATCTTGAAAAATTGTAATGAACAAACAAAGGAGATAGCGTACAAATCTCTTGTGCGTCCACATTTGGATTATTGCTGAGCCATTTGGGACCCGTTTCGTAAGGGGTTGATCGAAAGTATGGAGAAAGTACAGAGAAGAGCTGCTTGATTCGTGACCGCTTGCTACAGTCCTTATGAAAGCGTCACAGAAATGATTAGTAGATTAGGTTGGGAGTCTCTGGTAGATAGACGACACACGTTTCGTTTAAACTTATTGGTAAACATGCGTACTCCCACTTTCACTTTTGAGTGTAGTGAAACACTTCTTCCACCAACCTATTTGAGTCGGAAGGACAGGAAAGATAAAATTAGATAAATAAGGTGCCGGACTGATTCTTATATGAATTATTTTTTCCCTCGTACCATTAGGGATTGGAATGCACAGCAAAGAGGTTAGCTTTGGTGCTGAGCACCCTCTGCCACCCACAATTTTGTGAACTGCAGAGTATATATGTAGATGTAGAACAGCTGAAGTCCAGGGACAAAGAGCTAAAGGTATGCTGATGATATTATATTATGGGAGGAAACAGAACAGGATCTGTAAAAAGAATTATGGAAATGGTGGACTGAAATAGGTAAATATGTCCAGGAGATTAGTGTGGAAAAGACCAAAATAATCAATATAACAAGAAACACTGGCCCTTCAAAGGATGTGTTACTCGATGGCAAGAAATTGGAATGGGTAGAATCATATGTGCAACTAGGAAGCAAGGTAACAGTCAATGGAAAGATGGAGGAAGAAATAGGTCTGAGAGTAAGGGAGAATGGACAATTGTATCATCAGATAAAAGATATAATCTGGAGGTGGAACATAGGGAAGGATGCCAAAATTCTGCCCTATAAAGTATATTACCATCTCATACTTACTTATGGTTCTGAAACATAGAATTTACAAAGATAGATATTAGCAGACTCCAGCTGGCAGCGATGAGGTTTCTTAGAGGGATAGAGAATGCCACGAGGAAAGACAAAATCAGAAATTAAAACATCAGGAAGAGACTACAAGTGGAAACATTAGAAGAGATGTTAACAAGGAAAAGACTGCAATGGTTGGGACATGTTATGAGGATGGAGGTGGGGTAGATGCCGAAGAAAGCACTGCGGGAAGGGAAGGAGACCTGTTGGAACACCACGGGTAAAATGGATGGACCAAATGAAGAAAGATGCAGAGGCTAAGGGAATCGTTTGGAGAAAAGTGATGGTGGAAAAAGCTTTAAATGACCGCCAGACTTGGAAGAGGATGTGCATGATGACCTGCAAAAGCAGAAATGTCTAATGATGATGATCATGATGATGACAAAATTGAATATTACAATATCTATAAAAACATTCCTTTCTATTGCACTAAATGGTTACAGTGCCAGTGATATATTAATTCCCTTCCTTCACACACAGATCAGAAACACGTATCTCGTACCAGGAAGTTGATGTGAAACTGCAATTTAGCTTTATAGGAGGTTTGGAATCCAAAGAAACTATTTAAAACCGAAATCACTTATAAATAAGTTTAGGTATTGTGAATTTTTTTATGAATTTGCTTTCTCAGAACTTTCTAAATGTAAAACATGTGATTTTGTTTTCTATGACATTTTTATATTAATTATTATGCAATATTCACTTGAAAATTTAGTTTGTTTGGTTCAGATTATTTGCTCTTGCATCATCTAATTATATATTTATATACGTTATATTTAGAAGGGGTTTTAAACACAAGAAAATGCTTGAATGGCTTGCAAATAAAATAAAAAACTAAGTTGAATAAATATACTTGCCACATTATTGTTATTATTAACTACAATATTAAAATCATGTCATAATGGCCATACATCCTGGATTCCTATATATCATTATTGTGTTAAGTGTATTTTCATTTTAATTCCTTCTACCATTTCAGATAATTTGCTCAACATTCTTCTTCATAACCTGTTCAAGTGCCAAAATTCCCTACCTATTAATAAAACATTTTTATAACCTTACACATCAAATCAAATTTAATTCATAGTCATGGAAATTTCATTCCACATATAATCCCCCAATTTCCCAGTTTCCACTGAAACTTAAATGCTAATACATGCTAATTATAATATATATTATATTACAAGCACCAATACTTTTTTTATCAGAATTTACATCTAAATAACTGAAATACCAGCTCCATCTCTGTACCAGTATTTTCTACTCCAATTTGTATAGACAAATCAACCAATCCATCCATTCATACCACCTTCATCTCTTGAAATCAACTCTTATAATGTTGGTCATATATATCTTCATGCCTATATAATAGCATTACCAAGCAGTACCCTTACATCCCTGGTATATTCCATCATCAATTTCTCTAATACATACTTTCAAAATACTTTCTAACATTTCCTCAGTGAATCATATTCCACCAACATTTTCAGCACACTATATCACAAGTTATTTAAATTTATACCATGCACCAAAATTTCTCTGTTTACTATAAAGCCACACAAATACTTTATTTCACCACCTGTTGATACTATTCAGCAAGTATCTTCAGTCCATCTTGTCTTACCTACATAGATACCTTGTTTATGTCTCCTATATCTAATAGCAGGACTATTACCAGTTGACTGCATTGCCAGAACAACAATGTCACAATATGGTAGCATTTACTGTTTACTACACTAGAGGAAATTAAACGTACAATACCCAGACAAGAATTTTAGGAAACTCTGTAGATCTGAGTCATACTCAGCAGAAATAATAACAAAATGAAATTGATCAGACTAAGTTTATTACCTTTAAATACAGTTGTCAGTAAGAATTGTGCCCACATTGAGGACCAATAGATTATGGATCCCTGCCATAATTGAATCAATAAGTATTTGGATGTCTTTCCGGGGTATGTCTATGCCAGCTTGTATTGTGCAGTAAGTTGTTGCACAGCATGAGGTGGGTAACTACGTGATCTAATGTGTCAACTCCTGGCATCCCATACATGCTCTGTTGGGGAGAAATATGGGGACTGTGCTGTCCAAATTGTGATTGTAACCCCTTGCAAGGCTTATGTTATGATGGCCATGATGTGAGGATGGGCATTATCATATTGGAAGTGCAATTTGGATGGTGGACATGAAGGGTATCACAATAGGTTGCAGCACTTCATCCGTATACTAGTTGGCTGTTATTGTGCCTTCAACAGCAATCAACTCATTCCTGCTGTAAAAATGGGGATAATATGACACCAGTGGCTGGAATTGTGTGTTATTCTGAAATCACAGCAGAGTAAGAAGATTCTCAACTACACATGCATACATTTTGTTGATTATCACTTTGCAACAGCCAGAATCGAGATGTACGCTATCCATGTTTCCATTTGCGTTTTGCATTACACCAGGCTAGACATTGCTAGCAATGAAACCAGGTTAATGAAACGCATTGCACAAGGTTCAGAGTGATTAACCAAGTTTCAAACGATTGTCTGCGGAGGGGGAGGTGACTCTCTGTAACCTCTGCTTGTATCTGGCTTGCAGTCACCCATCTGCCAGTAACTGCCACCCTCACAATTTGTCAGTCTTCATATGGTGTCATCCTTATGTACTTACCTGTGCCTGCTCGAGTCTTTAATTCACTGTGTGACAAGTCTGTATACTGACATTGCACTATGTGAAACCCTTATGGAGATTTCAAATAAGCCAGTTCTCTGGCCACTCTCATTATTAGACATTTGGGTGTAGAGGGTCATCACTCTTTACCTTGGCATACTTGGTCAATTAAACTTGTAGACAAAAAGTGTCATGTTATATCACACTGTCACCAATTACACACTAAAAATATATCAATTTTGTATAATATCTAGCCCCATAACTCTCATAATTTTACATGTAAGACTTCCAATTTTTAATCATTTAATACTTTTCATATGGGGATACTTGGGGTCAAATTTTATTCATTTATTAATACTCTGTCTGGGTATTGCACTTTCAATTTCTGCCAGTGTATAACCTTGAAATCATCATCAAGAAGCAATCAAATTAGTTCAGTTAATAATTTTAATATAAGCAGACAATTATATTTGAGCACAACTCAGATACAGTAATCCTTTATGGTAAATATGACCATTTAATAGGAGACCAACATGTAATACATAAACTTCTCATGCTGGGAATGACAGTTATCTCATACCATATACCATGTTCAAAAAAGCAACTAAACAATGAATGTTCAGCACTACAAGCAAGGTTCACATACAGACAAGTGACTGGCACCCAGATAGAGCAGTGATACACGACAGACATTTACCCTATTTAGCACCATTTTATGGCTCACTCTGTCAACAGCCTTTGACAGATCAAGTGCTATACAATCAATTTGTCAGTTAATTTGAAACTAATTATTTAAAACAAATTTGATGTTTCCTTCATTGTAATGGAGACATCTAATCATCAGATTTTTATAATAAATGTAGTTTATGTGCATTAGTGTTTTGTCAGTGTAATGTAATAGTACCCACACCGAGGAGGTATTATTTATAATGTGATTATTTTCTCAATAGTTTGACAACAGCAAATTTAACGCCGCTGTCTGATACAGATTGTTTATTTGATTAGAGTGTATATTGTGAGAACCACTTTAGGAATTCTAGTCAATGTTGGCTCTTGGTCAAGTCAAATCACACTGTGTTATGACCGCTCAGATTTTATATTATTTATAGAAGGTATTTAAAATATGCTTAGACTTACAGTAGTATTTTTAGTATTTATAATCATTCAACCAATGAGACAACTACAAATATACTCATTTCTGATTCTTGCTTTTAGGGTTAATCACATATGTCAATATCTTGAACTGATTACTATCAAATTAGACATAATGCCTGTTTAGTGCAAAACTTCAAGTAAATCACCTAAATAAAAAAAAGTAACTACAGGAGAGAAATAAAATCTGATGTCTTCATCTTACCTCTGTGAAGTATTGCTGGTGTGTTTATGATGATGGAATTTCCTCACATCGTTGAATACTTCAGAGCAATTTATACAAATGTATAAGGGAGAGCTAACTTCTGAGATATGGCCGAACACATGCTTTGTTAGACAGCACCAAGAGAAATAAGTCTGAGCACATAATGCACACACATGCTCAGATAATGATGGCTGTTTAAAGTTAGTTTTCTTCCTGTATTGAAGAATATGGCTACACAACATTGATGGACTTAAGAAAACTTGACCACATTGTTCACAAATGTTTAGTGGTGTTATAATGTTTATGGCATGGACAAACACATGTCTTATTAACAAGTCCAACTTATTGAAAGTTTGAGGACACTTGGCACATGCATACTGTGATGGATGGACTACACACAAGATATCACTACCGTTCTCATCGGAGATACTGATGCTGCTCATATCAGACATTACTAGTGGTCTACTTGTAACTGTCACAGTACATACAGGCTTCCCCACCACGCTGACTCAGTATTTCTAAGCATATATAATATTTTTGTTGAAATTAAACTTCTGATCTGAAAAAGAAATATGAGCAAATAATTTCAGTTCATTCCCTAAAAAGAAGGATTAAAAATTAATATGTAGTTAATTAACACAACATACAGATTACATGAAAAATTATACATGGAATAAAAATTCTAAGATCATTAGTGAAGTCAGCAAACCTAATAAGTACTTATAACTGTATAAGTTGCAATTATAAAATGAAAGTTTAGGAATGCTATAAATGTAGAATATTTAATAATAACCAAGTAAATATTCCAGGGCAACAAAAAACGGGGTAAAAAATTTCAATTCTGAATTAATGTTAAACAAAACTAATATTTATCAGAAGCGCACTGTAAGGTATCAGTACCCCTTCCCACATTTGTGAATTTTGTGCATTATCTGTATTATGTATTTTTAACAGCGTGGCCAACAGTACAGCTCTGCCAACCCACAGATACTGTTACTAATTTAATGCTACAAACTCACCCTATCCCAAAGACTACACTGTAGACTGTGGAGTAAGAGGGCGTATTACTAGTATGGATGAGTATTTCACCCAGTTTTTCCTTTTTATACACAGAGAGAGGAACAGGGCAGGAGTAGGCAAACACATCACCCTGAGTGTGGCAAACATGAACGAATCAATGTTGTGTGATCATCATAAAGATATTTGTGAAGTTTGTAAAAGGTTTAATTAAACCACAATAGGAGAAATAACCTTGGCCTGTGAGTGATTATTGTATTTCATAAAAGGGAATATGATTTAAAAGTGTCTCCAAATTAATTTTTTAGTGTGACAACCCAAATATAGCATATGTTAAATAGCACTTAACAATATTCAAGAATAAAAGTAAAAGTAGGTATATAGTAATGGCATTGGTTTTTCTGCTACATGATTATTTAGATACAGAAATATAAATATTTGAGAATATCAGCAGATAGTGAAATAAATTGGGAAGGGCACAATGGGAAACATTGCAGGGAAAATGTTCAGAGTATTGTATAAGTTGGTGGCATAGTTAGAGATATAGGATACGAAGCTTTGATCAGGCACTTATTGGAACACTGTGGAATGATATGGAATCCAAATTATGAGTATCAAAAACCAGAGTTATAGGGAATACAAAGGACAGAAGACAGATTAGTCTGTAGAAAATCTCAAAGGATGAACTCGGTAAATGAAATGATAAAAAATTTGGATTGATATTCACTGCAGGATAGGTGAACAAGGAGTTAGAGATATATGATACAGCTTTTATCACAAGGAATGGTACAATACATTTTACACCAAGAATTAAATACAAGAAAAGATTGGATTAAAATGGGTATTGCACTTGTTAAATTCTAACCAAAAATTAATTGGAAGAAGAATTTCAAATTACTTAAGTGTGATGTTTTGTAACAAAGCTGTTTAGGTTGATTCACAAGTTAAGATAGTATTTAACCATGGCATACTGCAGTAACCATGTTACCATGCACACGAAAATATTTAAAATATCAGGAACAAGCCAGAGACTGGAATGTGCTAACCAGTGACAGAATGGTAATATCATTGTGTTTGTAACAAAGAGGATTTTTGACAAGAGCATGGAAGTCCACATAAGCCTCCATCAAGTCATGAGTGCAAGTTACATGACTAAAAAGCTAGCAGAAGCATGCGTCAGTTGTCCAGCACTCATTCTTTGAGAAAGATGGACCTCTACTCATAGACTTCCTGCAGCACGGGACAACAGTGAATGTCCAGCATTACATGCAAACCTTGACCACCCTTCGACAAGTGATCGAATCAAACAATCAGGAAAGTTCACCGGTGGGGTCATTCTGCTCCATTGGTCTCATATGGCCAACATAATGCAGAAATGCAAGTGGTAGGTTCTTGGTCACCCTCCATAAAGCACAGAACTCTCTCCCTGCAATTAAACTATTTTTGGTCACCTAAAAAGGCTCTGAGGGGCAAACAATTCACTTTGGACAATGACGTCAAGCAGTACATGGGGAACTGGTTCACATCACAGCCCCAGAAATTTTACGAGACAGGCATTCACCACCTTGTGTCATAGTGGGACAATTGCCTCAACAGCCAAGGCCAATACTTCTGTAATACAGGTACTAGTTTCTGTTACTAGGCCTCAAGCTCGATACTTTTTGAACCAGCCTCATATATATTAAGAATACTGCTGGCTAAAATGAATGGCTCTCAAGGCATGTTTATGTTGCTGCACACCAAAACTTGGCACTGTGATGAATTCTACTCATAAAATCATACCTACAACATTGCATCCATCCTGGTGCTGATCACGTGGAAGAAAATATAGAGATCTGCCTAAGCTACACAACCTGGATAAGTTTAAAAATTAAAAGAGTACACAGAATCAAAAGATGAAAAATTATTTAATATTAAAAAATGCTTGAAGTTTATTTTATCTGTGAGCATCTTGGTGACAAACAGGAAGTGTTTAAAACAGAGTGTAGGTTGCATAAACATTCTCATGTCTCAAAGCCTCTGGGACTGTGAGGTGATACCACTTATAGAAATGACATAAATTTTCAGTGAGACCACAAAAGCTTCAAGTGGTGACACAAACAACTGTCAGTGTTAAACAGAAACTATGCATAACATGTACATCTAGGTGTTTAATATGATTTTAATTTCAGAATTGCACACATATTGTTGCAACATTCACCCAATTGACTGAAGAGAAATTCAAAGTAATACATATGCCAAAGCACTTATTTTAGATTGGGAGTCACTGAGGGATACATGGTGAATGAAGAACAAGGCATACATCTACTTCATATACCATACCACAATCATTTTGTTACTGCAAAACATACCAGTGGTTTAGTAAGATATTCAATCTCCCTGTTTTATACAACTGTGTCCCAACCACTGCATTCTATTAATCAACATATAGCTATTAAATTTACCATATATTGCATTAACTACACATCTAATATAAGAGGACAAGATATTCAAGGTAATAACTAGCAGATAACAAAGAATTGGTCAACAGCTTCAGTCATTGTCAACATAATACTAATCGGATAATTTGAAATGCAGCCAAAATGACTAATATCTAGATTGGTGTACAACTTCAGTCACTTACCGACTCGCGATTTAAACACTTCCAGATGGAATGTATTTGTGTGTATAATATCAGTGTATTTCTTTGTGTGACGTGTACAGCCTTCAATCGATTTGTGAATACATGTTAGGCCGAAGAATTTAACCAATACTAATAACAATAACAATAAAAATTATGGATTGAAAAAGTGAAAGAAAATTTTTACTTATGCAATTAATAATAATATTAAAATATCAACATCATTCCAAACTGATAATTGATATTCATTAGCAATGTTCCATAATGTCGGTTCCTGTAAAGTTAATGTTATTAGTCACAATTCCATTGATTTACATTTGATTCCATTCTTCCATATTTCCTCACATGGCTGAAATTGTTATTAAAATCATTCAAATAAAATAAAATACTTATATAATAAAAGATTTCATCAATAACCAATTGCTTTTAGGTTGTAATGCAGCCTGGACCACAATTACAGAAAGATATGATTTGGAAATTGGGTATCAGCAATATCATGTACAATGGTTACTATGGTCCTGGCTACATTAGGACATAAACGACAGTAACAGAGATAGATATGACATAGAAATTAAGTATCAGCAGTAAGGTGTTCGATAGTTACGTTTCAGTGTGGTCCAGGCTGCACCAAAACCAAGTCAATAATGAATTTATTCCTGTACTACTGGTGCAAAATTAACAATTTCTCAATATGATTTGTATTAGTGATCGACTACTTTCCATGGATTAGTGACATTTAAAGGTGCGCTGAACATATATGTCACATTCAGCAATGTAGTGACATCATACCCTCTCCATCGAGAACTGTTTACATTGGGAGGTGATAATTGGTTGTAGCGGTATCCCAATCCAGATATTACCCAGGTACACAATGTGGATAAGTTTAAAAATTAAAATATAGTACACAGAATGAAAAGGCGAAAAACTATTTAATATTAAAAAATTGTTGAAGTTAATCATATCTGTGAGCATATTGGTGATAAACAGAAAGTGTTTGTTCCCCCATAGAAACTTTTTTTTTTTTACTTATTGCTTTACACCTCGTTTGACGGCTAAGGTCATTAGAGGCAGGATGGGACTGGGGTCAAGAAACGGGAAGGAATTCGGCCATGGCCTTTTTGAAGGAAGCATCCTGGCATTCGCCTGGAGTGATTTGGGGAAACCATGGAAAACCCAAATCTGGATGCCTGGCGGAGGATTCGAAACTGCGTCCTCCCGAATGCGAGGCCAGAATGTTAACTGTTCACCCACCACTGCTCGTTCCCACAGAAACAGAGTGCATTTTGTGTCTGTATACTCACTCATTTCTTAAAGCCTCTGACACTATGAGGTGACTCTACTCATAGAAATTACGTAAATTTTCATTGAGACCACAAAAGCTACAAGTGGTAAAATAAACAACTGTCGCTGTTAAACAGAAGCTATCCATAACATGTACATATAGGTGTTTAACATGATTTTAATTTCAGAAATAAACTGCACACAAATTGTTACAACATTCACCCAGTTGACTAAAAATAAATTCAAATCACTTGTTTTATTAATCATTTTACCACACCTGCTTCATGTACCATACCACAACCGTTAATTGCTGCAAATCATTCCAGTGGTGTAGTAAGATATTAAATCTTCCTGTTTTATACAACTGTGTCCCAATCACTGCATTCTACTAATCAGCACAGTGGAACTACACAAGCTTTGATTATAACACGAGGGCAAGATATTCAAGGTAACAAATAGCAGACAGCCAAGAACTGATCAACAGCTTCAGTCATTGTTAACATATTCCTACTCAGATGACTTTAAATGCAGACAAAACAGACTGAGATAATTGACTGTACAGCATATGAAGAGTAAATGGTGTTCCATTGTTCAAATCTGGTGCCTGTAGAACAAACCACACAAACATCTATAGGTGCCAAAAGCAGAAAAAAAATCTTTTGTTTCCTAAATAGTTACGTAAAAAATTCACAATGTGTATTAATGAAAAATTCGGCGTAATTCAATCTTTCAAAACAGGATTTGTAGATACTGTAAAGCAATTTGCTGATAGCCTTCAAATGATGAAACACAAGATATTAAAGCGCAACTCAAACAAACAATGGTTATTATAACTTAATAAGGAAAACAGGCCTATTTATGTTTGCTTAATATATACCACACTATCATTACCCACTTTTTCAATGTGTGATTCAAAGAACATTGTGAACTGCAATCATTAATATACGTACTGAATGTATCCACAAATATGTGAAAGATAGAAACTTACCTCCTGTTTAATGTGCACCGCTTCTACTGCCTCCATATCACTTTATTTGTCTTTACATTGTAATACAAAACACTGCAACAAACAAACACCACACGCCACGAATCAGCTGTTAGACACACACCATAGGCAAAGATACTGTAAGGTGATATGAAACATTCCACACTAATTTATCTTGTGAAATTACTATCGGAAATGCAATTTACTGAATAAACACAGTTTATGGCGAGAGTAATGGCATTAAATTATAAAAATGAAGATTTTTGTTTGTAAAAATTTAGAATTTCTAGGTTTGCATGCAGATTATAATTGTATTGCAGAATATTTTTCTCCTACTAATGCAGACCCATTCTAGAGACCACATTCAGCGCCACATTAAAGGAGCTGATATTCGTGGACAATCTATGCATTTACACATCATTTCCATCCCAAGGGATACATTTTTGGAGACTGAATGACGCTGCTATGAAACTATACAAATGGACTCATCGTAAGGACCTAACTATCTCTCTCACGAAGTCGTCAGTCGTGATTTTCTCGCAGAAACAAAACATTTATCGAGGGACGCAGGTACATCTGAGCCCTTATACCTTTCCTATTAGAACAGAGATCAGACACCTTGGACCCCACCTGGATAGCAAACTGACATGGAAGGGGCATATTGACCACATAATAGCTAAAATTGAACGCTGCTTAAACACTTTACGATCTGTAACACGTGTATGGTAGGGAGCGGATTCCCCTCTCTTGCTTAACTTTTATAGAACACTAATCCACCACATCCTGGATTACGGTAGCTCATGCTATGGGAATGCCCCAAGGAACGTCCTCCTTAATTTGGGGATAGTGCAGTACAGTACCGGGCTATTAGAGTGTGTATTGGAGCTATGAAATCCACTCCAACAAACTGCCTTGTTAGTGAGGCTAAAGAAATACCTCTTGGAATCAGGGCCGTATTTAGGATTTGTGGGCCCCTAGGCTATACGTGGGCTGCCTCCGGTTGTGGAGACTTATATTCGAAACTAGAATAGGGGAACTATTTTTTTTAGATTAATTAATCTCTACTACTGCCCCAGGCGGGACTGTGGTGAGGGCCCCTACACCCTACGTAGCCTATGCTTAAACGCAGCCCTGTCTAGGAATTACGGTCGACGACTACTTTCTAGCGTATTTATAATGAGACGTGCTGCCATTATAAAGCCAGAAGGCTCGCGAATTCACAGCAACGAAGGACAGTAGAGATGCTACTCTTGGTCCCAGAACTCCTTTGCTGGCTCTTAGATATATCCAAATAGAACATACGACTCCGCTAGTAATCCGAGATATGACACTACCTCTCTTCTTATCCCAGTACGACATCTTGAAGATACTTACCAGAATTAGATAATAAACAGTAACAAGGTAAATCAGCAAAGTGGAGAGATTTTTGCAATTACTTGGCCCGAACACTAAATTTATACAGACGAGCTCAAAATAACAAATCGCGTTCGGCTACGCTTTCTTCTGTTTCCTCACTCAAGAGTCTCAGAAAGTACACCTGACATCAGTGACCTCAGTACAAGTAGAAAGCCATGGCAATCAGAGAGGTCATAAATACGGCTTCGACAGATTCAATCAGACGTTAAAAATGTTACTTCATAAGTTGGAAAATATGAAAAGACTCAACGGAATGGACAACATTTTACTCGACATTCTAAATTTTGTGTATGCAGCCAGTGGCGTAGCTAGCGTGGGTGACACCCGGGGCGGATATCGATGGTGTCACCCCTCGAAAAATTTAAATTCAAAATTAGTAAAAAATAATATCTTGTAAGGTGTAAAATTATCATATTAATAAAATATAATTAAATCAACATTTATTGTTATTAAAAATTATAGTTAATAAAATGTAATATTAACTTCATTTAAAAAAACACAATAAACTAAAAACAATCTTCTCTTTTTAGCTTTAACAGCTGCAAACTCGTAAATCACATCTTCAAAATTATCAATTTTAGTTACTTCATGTTCAATAGTCAATATGGCAAGATTTTAGCCACGTGTTGCTCACCGGTGATCGAAAGTGGTTTTAGAGAGGCCTCTGAAGATCGGGTCTCAGTCCGACACTCGGCCGTCATTGGATTGGTTTATGTTTTGACGGTGCGGATCAGTATCGGCCTGCTAGATGTGGAGAAGCGCATCGAGAGAGTTCGGAAATTTACCTTCCCTTACGACTAAATGTTGTTTTCATGTTATTATTTGCCTTAAAAAAGTATTTTTTTTCATCCATGTTCATCAGATGTTCGTAAAATGTAGGAAGAGTCCTAGCATCTTCGCATTAAAAAAATCAGAGCTTTGCCAGAGTTGAAGACCAATTTTACGACCCACAAAAATTGCAGCCGAAATCCGCATTTGTAACCGAACCTCCCACACCCGAATCGCACGCCGTAACCAGACGCAAGACTAATCTAGAAGTACTGAAAAATATGTATTCAAACATAAAAGTGGATTCGTGTCTTTTGATAACAAAAATATATGGTATAGAAAAAGAATATGTTTATTTTATCATGTTTGAAAACTTATTTTTCATCACACCTATATTCGGACTGGTGACTCAAATGATTACTGCGTGCGATTTGAAAACTGTAGGTCCGGGTTCAAATCCCGGTCTCGACTGTAATTTTTGCGGGCCTTAAAATTGACTTTTACCAATGGCAAAGCTTTTATCTTTTAATGCGAAGGACGCTCGGTGGTTTGAATTTCACTTTAATCTGTAGGTCTTCTTTTCAAGTTAGGTGACTACGATATAGGTGCACTGCGAGTTTCCAAATAAGAAACTCTGTGACTAGAACATTGAGATAACATGAAATTATTATTTTTACTATACAAAATCTTTACGACTTATATTTAAATTAAAATATGTTATAATCTCGTTCTTCACTAACAAAAAGTATTGAGTGAATCGAAAAGAACCTCAGACAAAACAAACACGTCAAGTGCGAGTGATTGACATTTCATTGAGATTGCGTTGATACTGTTAATACTGCGCTGGGATACTATTTTTGTACATAAAATATCAACCAGTTAGGTGATTACGTGAGTCAGATAAAAAAGTATTTTAATGTACATTCGTACCAAAACTGTGCAGAATAAAGTACAGTACTCTATAATAAAGTAGGGTGTCAAACCTACCTGTCATCCCCAACACTGATTCCCTGAAACAATCACTTGTAAACGTTAAAGGAGACTAAAGACCGGGTAGGAACACGGGCGAGCTATGGAAAAGTTTGGACGCGAGGGGGCGAGCCGTCACTCGGCCGGCTGTCGTTGCGGTTACGGTACAGGCCAGTATTGGCAAAGTGCAGTTCGACCTTTACACTTAGCAACTGATACACAAACTGGTGCAAATTAAAATCCCAGCACCCAGACGGTGTTGTGATAAACGAATGAAATTTGGCCCCAAATATGCCCGCATGAAGAGTTTAAATGATTTAACATTAAAAGTTTTACATGTAATAATGTGAGAATTACGGTGCTATATATTATGTAAATTGCAATTTTTTTTTTTTTTTTTTTTTTTTTTTTAGCGTATAAGTGGCGAACAGTGTGGTGTCACATGACACGTGGTTGCCCACAAGTTTTTGTTGTCTAAGTATGCCAAGGCGAAGAGTGACAACTCTCTACACCCAAATGTCTAACAGTGAGAGAGGTCGGAGAATTGACGTGTTTTGAAAGGGTGCATCATATCGTGAAATCTCCAGAACGATTTGCCGCAGTGCAATGTCAGTATACAGACTTGTTACACAGTGATGAAAAAAGCTCTAATACTCCTAGAGCAGGCACAGGTCCATACAGATGGATAACAGCACGTGAAGACTGCCAAATGGTGTGGGTGGCTGTTGCTGGCAGATGGTTGACTGCAGGCCAGATCCAAGTAGTGGTTACACATACACACCCCGCCTCCGCCCCTCCCCGGATGATTGTAAACTAATTGCTTGAAGCTGGGTTACACTCTCTGGCCCCTGTGCATTGTGTCCCATTAATCATTGCCATCATCATCTACCCTGGTATAATGCGAAACACAAATGGACATGTGAATGGCGTACATTTGTGTTTAGAGACGAGTCTCGATTCTGTCTGTGGCAAAGTGATAATCGACGACATGTTCGCAGGCGTAGTGGAGGAACGGCTTATCTGCTGTGATTTCAGAACCTCACGCAAGTGCCGTCACCGGTGTCATGTTTTGGTGGCAATCAGTTTCGATAGCATGACTGAGTCGGCTGTTGTTGAAGGCAATGACAGCCCATCACTATGTGGACGGGGTACTGCATCTTATTGTGATACCCTACATGTTCAACATCCGAATCGTATTTTCCAACAAGACAGTGCCCGTCCTCATACTGCGGCCATCGTCACACAAGCCTTGCAAGGAGTTTCGATCACAATATGGACAGCACGGTTCCCAGATTTGTCCCAAATAGAGCATTTCTAGGATACCAGAAGTAGACACATTAGATCACATGGTCACCCAGCACAAACTGTGCAACAACTGACTGCAAAAGACATGCACGCGTAGTGAGACATACACCAAGAAGACATCCGAACACTTGTTGTCAATGCCGGCAAGGATCCACGAATGTATTGGTGCTCAAGTTGGGCGCATTTCTCACTGACAACTGTAAAAGGTAATAACTTAGCCTGATCCATTTCCATTTGTTATTATTTCTTTTAGGTATGGCCCTGGATATATTTTCAAAGTTTCCTAAAATTCTACCATTCATGTATGCGTGTTGTGATTTTAATTTCCGCCAGTGTAACTATAGGGCGACCATAAGATTTCGCTATAAATTTAAAAAAGTCGAAAGTACCCATTTGTTATTGAAACGTTAACATAGGCTGTATTTAAATGACTTCACAACCTCGGTATTTGGAGGACCAAGGGATATTGAGAGGAAAGTTAACAGAAGTGGCTTGATCCAAGTAGAAGCAATTCCAGACCCAGATGGGTCCCATTGGAGCAAACCCAGGATCCGGGTCCCACAAGTTGTGAGACCCTGGGGGATACTGTATAGTCAGAGAAGCAACTCTACATTAAGTTCCTTCATAAAAATAGAGGAATAAATAAAATATAAAATCATAATTAAACGTAATTTAAAAAAAAAAACAACGGTCAGGTAATAAAAGAACATGCCTTTGAGATATCTGCCGCCTTTACATGAAGTACTTAATAAGTGAAGTATTTTACTACCCGCCTAAGAAATAAGTAGCTACAGACTCCTAAATATGATATGTATCGAAGCCCATCTCCATGTGTAAATTTTAGATTTCTAGCACCGCTCAGTAGCGTATAAATAAAGATGTAAACGGCTCGAATGTTCGTTCAGTTTATGATTAAAGCTCAATTTTTGTTCAGGAACAGAAGTTCGACATCCCTGTCGATTTAAGGAACCCATAAGAATGTAGGTACGTATTCGACAAAGAGGTTACCCATAATAGAAATCTTCTTCTGTAAATTTATGATGGAAAATTCTTAGAGAATCATACGCTTATTTATTTGATCGCGATCATATTTGTATATTCTCAATCAGTAAAAGCATATCAAACTTACATGAACCTAGAGTTAAAGTGCTTAGGGGGCATCCATAAATTACGTGAGGTGAAATAGGGGCGGGGTCCAGCGAAATCTCACCAATTCTCACGTGAGATTTTTTAAAATTGTGTTGGACTGTAGAGCTAAAAAAAAGGTTTACAAATGACGCGAATGTCGATTTTAGGGGGGTATTTCGTCGAAAAGTGTGGGTGTAACCGGCTTTGGGAGGGTGAGACCTAAAAAAAAAAGGTCTCAAAAAGTTGCGGAGGGGGGAGGGGGGGGGGTCTGACGGGACCAGATCTCACGAAGTCTCACCAGAGGGGGGGGGAGGGTCCGAAAATCCGGAAAAACACCTCACGTAATTTATGGATGTCCCCTTACTAATGTTACGATTTCGCTAGCAAGATACGCGGTTCCGACTGTTTTAAACACATGCCCTACAAAAACTGATTACCGACAGACGATAACACTTGGACTTGTCCGGATTGACTTGAAACCTGACCGTATTGCTAGTTTAATGCAGTTTTCCGAATCATTTTATTTGCATAAATTCGAACATGATACGATTTCATGTCGAGTATAGGTGCACTGTCGACAAAAGGAAGGTACGCAGAGTGTATATCGGATAACACGAAATGTACTCAATTCGAATCTGTCAGATGATAAATTCAAAAATTACTAGAAAATACTTCAAGTCACTTGTGAATCTTAGCTAGAAAGCTAATAGAATTCTAAAAAAGCAAAACAATTTTGAAGCCTAGACTACGCGTATTCCAGCATACGCTTGGTTGCTTTTTTTCATTTTCAAAGGAAAATCTAACATTTTTCTTGAAATAATTTCGAGGAATTACAATTTAACTGCCTAATTACCATGATTTTAACAATTTTAGATATATCCTTTAATTTTAAAACTTCCTCTCTTAATACAAGAAAACTTACATTATATCCACCGCCGCTCGTAACAAACCAAACAACTGTGACGGACGGCAAGCACAACGAGTTCGTGTGATTGTTGGGGGCAACCAGAGCGATGCTCTATTGTTTAAGAGCGAGGTGTAGCCAATAATATTATTATAACATCTACTGTACTGGATCGTATTTGAAAAAAGCGATAGATCAACTTAAAATAAAATATTCTGAACATTAAACGTAGACATGTTTCGACACCAAAGGATAAAAATAAATCTATTCAAAAATATATACTTATATTTTTTTTTCTATTCACACTAATTTCGATTACTATTTTCGAAATCCGGGTGTCACCCCCAAACGGGTGACACCCGGGGCGGACCGCCCCCGCCCCCCCCCCCCGCCTAGCTACGGCCACTGTATGCAGCTACTGCTGAAGGGAAAGAAGTGCACTTGTTATGAATCAAGGGGCACACGGCTATACAGCATAGCGAAAAGGTAGACCAACTGGCCAAGGAAAGTACAACAGAAGGAGAGCAACTTTATACTCGGCAGCCTCACACCGACTTTGTTACAATCACTAGGAAAAAGTATTTTCACAAATGGTCAGAATCATGGACTTCAACAAAAAAGTTAAAGGAATGTTTTATTCATCAATCCAACCCCAT
>JARYHS010006964.1:6921473-6975472 GCA_031002005.1 Vandiemenella viatica
CCCTTGATTCATAACAAGTGCACTTCTTTCCCTTCAGCAGTAGCTGTATACACAAAATTTAGAATTTCGATTAACATGTTGTCCATTCCGTTAAGTCTTTTCATATTTTCCAACTTATGAGTAAAATTTTTAACGTCTGATAAAACCAGCATTTCATTGAATATGTCGAAGCCGTATTTTACGACCTCTCTGATTGCCATGGCTTTCTACTTGTGCTGAGGTCACTGACGTCAGGTGTACTTTCTGAGACTCTTGAGTGAGGAAACAGAAGAAAGTGTAGCCAATGCGATTTGTTATTTTTGAGCCGTCGGTATAAATTTGTACGTGTTCCGGCCAAGTTAGGGCCAAAAATCTCTCCATGTTGCTGTTTGCCTTGTTACTGTTTATTATCCAATTTGGTAAGTATCTCAATATGTCGTACTGGGATAAGAAGAGAGGTAGTGTCATATCTCGGATTACTAGCGGAGTCATATGTTCTATTTGGATGTAGCTAAGAGCCAGCAAAGGAGTTCTGGGACCAAGAGTAGCATCTCTACTGTCATTCGTTGCTGTGAATTCGCGAGCCTTCCGGCTTTATAAAGGCAGCACGTCTCATTAGAAATACGCTAGAAAGTAATCGTCGACGTAATTCCAGACAGGGCCGCATTTAAGCATAGGCTACGTAGGGTGTAGGGGCCCTCACCACAGTCTCGCCTGGGGCAGTAGTAGTGCTTAAAAAAAAAAAAAAAAAAAAAAATAGTTCCCCTATTCTAGTTTCGAATTTAAGTCTCCACAGCCGGAGGCAGCCCACGTATAGCCTAGGGGCCCACAAAGCATAAATACGGCCCTGATTCCAAGAGGTATTTCTTTAGCCTCACTAACAAGGCGTTTGTTGGAGTGGATTTCATAGCTCCAATACACACTCTAATAGCCCGGTACTGTACTGCACTATCCCCAATTTAAGGAGGACGTTCCTTGGGGCATTCCCATAGCATGAGCTACCGTAATCCAGGATGTGGTGGATTAAGCCGGGTTTACAGGACCGGACCGGACCTGATAAAACGGGTGCTCCACCCCTCCTACCTGGGAATACGTGTCGTGTAAACGCAGCACCGGACCAGTTGTGGGCGGGGCGACGTGATCGGGTGTTCGGGTCAAAAATACTCCCGATATCGGGTCCCCCCACCTTTCCACACTTACAACTGCACGTGACCCGCGCTCCAACCACCTCATTGTTATTCTTTGTCGCGGAATTATTTGTTTGTGTTGTGATGTTTGTTCATTTAACTTGTTTATTCTATTCAGCAATGGAAAAGGAAATAGATAACCGAGAAAAGAATGTATTACCAACATGTTAGAGGTTATCAAATCTTTAAAACATTTATGGGACCCAAGCAACGAAATGTATTTCAATAAAGATCTTAGTAGGCAGCAAGGGTATGAAACTCTTAAACAATAGGCCGTCTGCGACCTTAAAAGAGCTTAAAAAAAGTTAGAAAACATGAAAATCTGAAAATCTGGGCGTGACAATATGCACACCAAACAATCTGTGAGAGCTGACATATACAGTTTCGGAAGAAAAAACGGACCGGGGACCTCGGACCGGATAATTGGTAGTGTGACGATCGACCAAAGGAAAATCTGGTAGAGTGGTGGGGGAACCCTTTATCGGGTGCCCGTTTTATCGTGCCCGTTGTTTCAGATCCGGTCCGGTCGTCTAAACCCGGCTTTAGTGTTTTATAAAAGGTAAGCAAGACAGGGGAATCCGCTCCCCACCATACACGTGTTATAGATCGTAAAGTGTTTAAGCAGCTTTCAATTTTAGCTATTATGTGGTCAATATGCCCCTTCCATGTCAGTTTGCTATCCGCTGGGGTCCAAGGTGTCTAATCTCTGTTCTAATAGGAAAGGTGTAAGGGCCCAGATGTACCTGCGTCCCTCGATAAATGTTTTATTTCTGAGAGAAAATCACGACTGACGACTTCGTGAGAGAGATAGTTAGGTCCATACGATGAGTCCATTTGTATAGTTTCATAGCAGTGTCGTTCAGTCTCCAAAAATGTATTCCTTGGAATGGAAATGATGTGGAAATGCATAGATAGTCCACGAATATCAGCACCTTTAATGTGGGACTGAATGTGGTCTCTAGAATGGGTCTGCATTAGTAGGAGAAAAATATTCTGCAATACAATTATAATCTGCATGCAAACCTAGGAATTCTAAATTTTTACAAACAAAAATCTTCATTTTTATAATTTAATGCCATTATTCTCGCCATAAACTGTGTTTATTCAGTAAATTGCATTTCCAATAGTAATTTCACAAGATAAATTAGTGTGGAATGTTTCATATCACCTTACAGTATCTTTGCCTTTGGAGTGTTTCTAACAGCTGATTCGTGGCGTGAGGTGTTTGTTTGTCGTAGTGTATTGTATTACAATGTAAAGACAAATAAAGTGATATGGAGGCAGTAGAAGCGGTGCACATTAAACAGGAGGTAAGTTTCTATCTTTCACATATTTGTGGATACATTCAGTACGTATATTAATGATTGCAATTCACAATGTTCTTTGAATCACACATTGGAAAAGTGGGTAACGATAGTGTGGTATATATTAAGCAAACATAAAAAGGCCTGTTTTCCTTATTAAGTTATAATAACCATTGTTTGTTTGAGTTGCGCTTTAATATCTTGTGTTTCATCATTTGAAGGCTATCAGCAAATTGCTTTACAGTATCTACAAATCCTGTTTTGAAAGATTGAATTACGCCGAATTTTTCATTAATACACATTGTGAATTTTTTACGTAACTATTTAGGAAACAAAAGATTTTTTTTCTGCTTTTGGCACCTATAGATGTTTGTGTGGTTTGTTCTACAGGCACCAGATTTGAACAATGGAACACCATTTACTCTTCATATGCTGTACAGTCAATTATCTCAGTCTGTTTTGTCTGCATTTAAAGTCATCTGAGTAGGAATATGTTAACAGTGACCGAAGCTGTTGATCAATTCTTGGTTGTCTGCTATTTGTTACCTTGAATATCTTGCCCTCTTGTTATAATCAAAGCGTGTGTAGTTCCACTGTGCTGATTAGTAGAATGCAGTGATTGGGACACAGTTGTATAAAACAGGAAGATCTTACTACACCACTGGAATGATTTGCACCAATTAACGATTGTGGTATGGTACATGAAGCAGTTGTGGTAAAATGATTAATAAAACAAGTGATTTGAATTTATTTTTAGTCAACTGGGTGAATGTTGTAACAATTTGTGTGCAGTTTATTTCTGAAATTAAAATCATGTTAAACACCTATATGTACATGTTATGGATAGCTTCTGTTTAACAGCGACAGTTGTTTATTTTACCACTTGTAGCTTTTGTGGTCTCAATGAAAATTTACGTAATTTCTATGAGTAGAGTCACCTCACAGTGTCAGAGGCTTTAAGAAATGAGTGAGTATACAGACACAAAATGCACTCTGTTTCTGTGGGAACGAGCATGGTGGGTGAACAGTTAACATTCTGGCCTCGCATTCGGGAGGACGCAGTTTCGAATCCCCGCCAGGCATCCAGATTTGGGTTTTCCATGGTTTCCCCAAATCACTCCAGGCGAATGCCAGGATGCTTCCTTCAAAAAGGCCATGGCCGAGTTCCTTCCCGTTTCTTGACCCCAGTCCCATCCTGCCTCTAATGACCTTAGCCGTCAAAAGAGGCGTAAAGCAATAAGTAAAACAAAAAAAAAGTTTCTATGGGGAAACAAACACTTTCTGTTTGTCACCAATATGCTCACACATATGATTAAATTCAACAATTTTTTAATATTAAATAGTTTTTCGCCTTTTCATTCTGTGTACTATATTTTAATTTTTAAACTTATCCACATTGTGTACCTGGGTAATATCTGGATTGGGATACCGCTACAACCATTTATCACCTCCTAATGTAAACAGTTCTCGATGGAGGGGGTATGATGTCACTACATTGCTGAATGTGACATATATGTTCAGCGCACCTTTAAATGTCACTAATCCATGGAAAGTAGTCGATCACTAATACAAATCATATTGAGAAATTGTTAATTTTGCACCAGTACTACGGGAATAAATTCATTATTGATTTGGTTTTGGTGCAGCCTGGACCACACTGAAACGTAACTATCGAACACCTTACTGCTGATACTTAATTTCTATGTCATATCTATCTCTGTTATTGTCGTTTATGTCCTAATGTAGCCAGGACCATAGTAACCATTGTACATGAAATTGCTGATACCCAATTTCCAAATCATATCTTTCTGTAATTGTGGTCCAGGCTGCATTACAACCTAAAAGCAATTGGTTATGATGAAATATTTTTTATATAAGTATTTTATTTTATTTGAATGATTTTAATAACAATTTCAACCATGTGAGGAAGTATGGAAGAATGGAATCAAATGCAAATCAATGGAATTGTGACTAATAACGTTAACTTTACAGGAACCGATATTATGGAACATTGCTAATGAATATCAATTATCAGTTTGGAATGATGTTGATATTTTAATATTATTTTTAATTGCATAAGTAAAAAATTTTCTTTCACTTTTTCAATCCATAATTTTTATTATTATTGTTATTAGTATTGGTTAAATTCTTCGGCCTAACATGTATTCACAAATCGATTGAAGGCTGTACACGTCACACAAAGAAATACACTGATATTATACACACAAACACATTCCATCTGGAAGTGTTTAAATCGCGAGTCGGTAAGTGACTGAAGTTGTACACCAATCTAGATATTAGTCAATTTGGCTGCATTTCAAATTATCCGATTAGTATTATGTTGACAATGACTGAAGCTGTTGACCAATTCTTTGTTATCTGCTAGTTATTACCTTGAATATCTTGTCCTCTTATGTTAGATGTGTAGTTAATACAATATATGGTAAATTTAATAGCTATATGTTGATTAATAGAATGCAGTGGTTGGGACACAGTTGTATAGAACAGGGAGATTGAATATCTTACTAAACCACTGGTATGTTTTGCAGTAACAAAATGATTGTGGTATGGTATATGAAGTAGGTGTATGCCTTGTTCTTCATTCACCATGTATCCCTCAGTGACTCCCAATCTAAAATAAGTGCTTTGGCATATGTATTACTTTGAATTTCTCTTCAGTCAATTGGGTGAATGTTGCAACAATATGTGTGCAATTCTCAAATTAAAATCATATTAAACACCTAGATGTACATGTTATGCATAGTTCCTGTTTAACACTGACAGTTGTTTGTGTCACCACTTGAAGCTTTTGTGGTCTCACTGAAAATTTATGTCATTTCTATAAGTGGTGTCACCTCAGAGGCTTTGAGACATGAGAATGTCTATGCAACCTACACTCTGTTTTAAATACTTCCTGTTTGTCACCAAGATGCTCACAGATAAAATAAACTTCAAGCATTTTTTACTATTAAATAATTTTTCATCTTTTGATTCTGAGTACTCTTTTAATTTTTAAACTTATCCAGGTTGTGTAGCTTAGGCAGATCTCTATATTTTCACCACGTGATCAGCACCAGGATGGATGCAATGTTGTAGGTATGATTTTATGAGTAGAATTTATCACAGTGCCAAGTTTTGGTGTGTAGCAACATAAACATGCCTTGAGAGCCATTCATTTTAGCCAGCAGTATTCTTAATATATATGAGGCTGGTTCAAAAAGTATTGAGCCTGAGGCCTAGTAACAGAAACTATTACCTGTATTACAGAAGTATTGGCCTTGGCTGTTGAGGCAATTGTCCCACTATGACACAAGGTGGTGAATGCCTGTCTCGTAAAATTTCTGGGGCTGTGATGTGAACCGGTTCCCCATGTACTGCTTGACGTCATTGTCCAAAGGGAATTGTTTGCCCCTCAGAGCCTTTTTAGGTGACCAAAAATGGTTTAATTGCGGGGAGAGAGTTCTGTGCTTTATGGAGGGTGACCAAGAACCTACCACTTGCATTTCTGCATTATATTGGCCATATGAGACCAATGGAGCAGAATGACCCCACTGGTGAACTTTCCTGGTTGTTTGATTCGATCACTTGTCGAAGGGTGGTCCTTATGAAAGCGTCACAGAACTGATTGTAGATTAGGTTGGGAGTCTGTGGTAAATAGACATCACATGTTTTGTTTAAACTTATCGGAAAATATGCGTACTCCCACCTTCACTTTTGAGTGTAGGGAAATACTTCTTCCACCAACCTATTTGAGTCGGAAGGACAGGAAAGATAAAATTAGAGAAATAAGGTGCAGGACTGATTCTTACATGAATTCTTTTTTCCCTCGTACCATTAGGGATTGGAATGCACAGGAAAGAGATTAGGTTTGGTGCTGAGCACCCTCTGCCACCCACAATTTTGTGAATTGCAGAGTATATATGTAGATGTAGATGGTTTGCATGTAATGCTGGACATTCACTGTTGTCCCGTGCTGCAGGAAGTCTATGAGTAGAGGTCTATCTTGCTTAAAGAATGAGTGCTGGACAACTGACGCATGCTTCTGCTAGCTTTTTAGTCATGTAACTTGCACTCATGACTTGATGGAGGCTTATGTGGACTTCCATGCTCTTGTCAAAAATCCTCTTTGTTACAAACACAATGATATTACCATTCTGTCGCTGGTTAGCACATTCCAGTCTGGCTTGTTCCTGATATTTTAAATATTTTTGTGTGCATGGTAACATGGTTACTGCAGTATGCCATGGTTAAATACTATCTTAACTTGTGAATCAACCTAAACAGCTTTGTTACAAAACATCACACTTAAGTAATTTGAAATTCTTCTTCCAATTAATTTTTGGTTAGAATTTAAAAAGTGCAATACCCATTTTAATCCAATCTTTTCTTGTATTTAATTCTTGGTGTAAAAAGTATCGTACCATTCCTTGTGATAAAAGCTGTATCATATATCTCTAACTCCTTGTTCACCTATCCTGCAGTGAATATCAATCCAAATTTTTTATCATTTCATTTACCGAGTTCATCCTTTGATATTTTCTACATACTAATCTGTCTTCTGTCCTTTGTATTCCCTATAACTCTGGTTTTAGATACTCATAATTTGGATTCCATATCATTCCACAGTGTTCCAATAAGTGCCTGATCAAAGCTTCGTATCCTATATCTCTAACTATGCCACCAACTGATACAATACTCTGAACATTTTCCCTGCAATGTCTCCCATTGTGCCCTTCCCAATTTATTTCACTATCTGCTGATATTCTCAAATATTTATATTTCTGTATCTAAATAATTATTGCTCCATAAATAACAAATAATCATGTAGCAGAAAAACCAATGCCATTACTATATACCTACTTTTACTTTTATTCTTGAATATTGTTAAGTGCTATTTAACATATGCTATGTTTGGGTTGTCACACTAAAAAAATAATTTGGAGACACTTTTAAATCATATTCCCTTTTACGAAATACAATAATCACTCACATGCCAAGGTTATTTCTCCTATTGTAGTTTAATTAAACCTTTTACAAACTTCACAAAAATCTTTATGATGATCACACAACATTGGTTCGTTCATGTTTGCCACACTCAGGGTGATGTGTTTGCGTACTCCTGCCCTGTTCCTCTCTCTGTATATAAAAAGGAAAAACTGGGTGAAATACTAATCCATACTAGTAATACGCCCTCTTACTCCACAGTCTCCAGTGTAGTCTTTGGGATAGGGTGAGTTTGTAGCATTAAATTAGTAACAGTATCTGTGGGTTGGCAGAGCTGTACTGTTGGCCACGCTGTTAAAAATACATAATACAGATAATGCACAAAATTCACAAATGTGGGAAGGGGTACTGATACCTTACAGTGCGCTTCTGATAAATATTAGAATTGAAATTTTTTTACCCCGTTTTTTTGTTGCCCTGGGATATTTACTTGGTTATTATTAAATATTCTACATTTATAGCATTCCTAAACTTTCATTTTATATTTGCAACTTATACAGTTATAAGTACTTATTAGGTTTACTGACTTCCCTACTGATCTTAGAATTTTTATTCCATGTATAATTTTTCATGTAATCTGTATGTTGTGTTAATTAACTACATATTAATTTTTAATCCTTCTTTCTAGGGAATGAAATGAAATTATTTGCTCATATTTCTGTTTCAGATCAGAAGTTTAATTTCAACAAAAATATTATATATGCTTAGAAATACCGAGTCAACGTGGTGGGGAAGCCTGTATGTACTGTGACAGTTACAAGTAGACCACTAGTCATGTCTGATATGAGCAGCACCAGTATCTCCGATGAGAATGGTAGTGATATCTTGTGTGTAGTCCATCCATCACAGTATGCATGTGCCAAGTGTCCTCAAACTTTCAATAAGTGGGACTTGTTAATAAGACATGTGTTTGTCCATGCCATAAACATTATAACACCACTAAACATTTGTGAACAATGTGGTCAAGTTTTCTTAAGTCCATCAATTTTGTGTAGCCATATTCTTCAATACAAGAAGAAAACTAACTTTAAACAGCCATCATTATCTGAGCATGTGTGTGCATTATGTGCTCAGACTTATTTCTCTTGGTGCTGTCTAACAAAGCATGTGTTCGGCCATATCTCAGAAGTTAGCTCTCCCTTATACATTTGTATAAATTGCTCTGAAGTATTCAACGATGTGAGGAAATTCCATCATCATAAACACACCAGCAATACTTCACAGAGGTAAGATGAAGACATCAGATTTTATTTCTTTCCTGTATTTACTTTTTTTTTATTTAGGTGATTTACTTGAAGTTTTGCACTAAACAGGCATTATGTCTAATTTGATAGTAATCAGTTCAAGATATTGACATATGTGATTAACCCTAAAATCAAGAATCAGAAATGAGTATATTTGTAGTTGTCTCATTGGTTGAATGATTATAAATACTAAAAATACTACTGTAAGTCTAAGCATATTTTAAATACCTTTTATAAATAATACAAAATCTGAGCTGTCATAACGCAGTGTGATTTGACTTGACCAAGAGCCAACATTGACTAGAATTCCTAAAGTGGTTCTCACTATATACACTCTAATCAAATAAACAATTTGTATCAGACAGCGGCGTTAAATTTGCTGTTGTTAAACTATTGAGAAAATAATCACATTATAAATAATACCTCCTCGGTGTGGGTACTATTACATTACACTGACAAAACACTAATGCACATAAACTATATTTATTATAAAAATCTGATGATTAGATGTCTCCATTACAATGAAGGAAACATCAAATTTGTTTTAAATAATTAGTTTCTCTGAAAATACTCTTACTGGAATTCCATCCGGGCCCGGTGCTTTCCCCAACTTCAGGAGCTCTAATTGCTTAATGATACCTGCAGTATCTATTCGTAATGATTCCATCACCGACTCGCCACGGCGTGGGAAAACGGGAATACCATCCTTTTGATCATTTGTAAATGAATTTTTGGTACAGTATTTAGTACGTTAGCTTTATCGCGGCTTTCATTATCCTCGGAACCTTCACGAATTAGTGCTGGGATATTGCTTTTGGTACAATTAACTTTTCGTATATATGGCCAAAATTTCTGTGGGTTTTCTGTGAGACTCTTAGAGAGAGAGTTGGAGTGAAATGCTGTTATTACATCTAATACTACCTTAAACAGGACAGGTGACAATGCATTTCATTTCCTCTTTCGGTGTGGAACCATTCTGAAGTTTACTCAATTCTCACGCTTCTCATAAATGTTCTTTATTAATTCCACAATCCCTTCATTTATTCCTCTCTCTTTTTTAAACATTACCATATGCTTTCCCTCAGTACTCTGTTGTAGGCCCTTTTTTATGTCGATGAAAGCTATTACTGTACCTTTGCCATATTCCCGCCTTTTTCTCTATGATTTGCCTGAGAGTAAAAATTGCATCCACTATAGATCTTCCTTGCCTGAAGCCAAACTGCTCCTCTCTAGCTGTATTCTCTAGTCTTTCGTTGATTTTTTTTAGATTAATTTTTTAAATATATTTTCAGACCCCTGAACTTCTTGCATTTTGTTTTACTCCTTTTTCTATGAATAGGCCATATGACACCCTCCTCCTCTGGTACTTTCCTTTCTTTCTAGATTCTCCTAATGACTCTATACAACCATTGCATTCCCATTGCTCCTGCTGCTTTTACCATTTCTGCTGTCAGTTCATCTAGTATTGGCGATTTCCCATTTGGCTTTTCTGTTACTGCCAATTCTAATTTAAGCATGCTAAATTCTTCTGTTTCCCTTTATAAAGTGATTATTCCACTATCATTTTTTTTTTTTTTTGGGGTTGCTTCCTGGTTTCCTTCTGTTCCATCTGACAGGTTTATGAAGTACTTTCTCCATGTATTCAGTACATTTTCCTCTTTCCATTGTACTTCACATGATTTGTCCAGAACTTTGGTCATAATATCTCTAGGTTTTGTTTTGTTTCTTACTACCCAATACAGTATTTTCTTATTTCCATTATATCTTGTCTTCATTTTATCTGTGAATTCCTCCCAAGATTTACCTTTGTTATTTTTTATAATTTTTCTGAAGCTTTTAATAACATTTTCCATCTTACTCTTTTCTCTTCAGTTCTGTCTTGAAACCATACGCTGTTCTTTCTCTTAACCACTTCTGCAATACACTCAATCCACCACCTTCTCCTTCCTGTCATTTGGCATTTTTACCACATCCTTTCTGGTGCTTTTACTAATGTTGCTCTAAATCTTCTCAGTTCCACTTCTGTTGTTCTTGTTTCTTCCTTGGGCAGGTTTGCCTTCACTTCTTACTGAAATATTTCCTATGTGTCGCTATCTGCCAAATTCCAACACTTGATCCTTTGGAACCTTTTGCTTACAGCTTTGTCCAGTTTCTTGAAGTCTACTACAACCAACCGGTGATCTCCTTCTAGGTTCACACTTGGTATGACTTTTACATCCTTTAGTTTTGGGTGAGAACATTTGCTGAATATTATGCAGTCTATTAAACATCAACTCAGCCCATCCCAGCTATATCGGGTAAACTTGTGACTATCTCTCTTCTTATGCCAGGTATTTCCAACAACTAATGAATTCCATAGGCAAAAATCTAAATATTTTCTCCCTCTTTATTGCTTGGTTCAACACCCTGGTGTCCCATTTCATCTTCATACCCTGTTCTGTCTTTCCCTACTCTGGCAGTTAAGTCTCCTATTACAATAATCTTTCCTGCTTTGGTTTCCCCTTCCAAGTCTTGTATAAATTCTTCTTTCTCTTCTTCTGTGGACCAAACTTGGGTACCAGATGCTTGGGTGATATCTACTATTTCTCTATTTACCACAACTCACAGTTTGAATATCCTTCCATTGATGAAGCTAACATTTATGACTTTTCCTGCCAGTGTGTTGCTTCGAACTCTTGCTATCCCATTCTGTCCCTTATCTAATTCTTCCAACAACCATACTTTGTACCCTTTTCTTATTTCCATACTTCCATGTCCTTTCCATTTTGTTTCACTTAATCCTAATAAGCTATGTCTCTCTCTTCCATTAAATTATAACTTCCTGTTCCTTTCCTTTTAGTGATAATATATTGATTGTTCTGACTCGTAGTCCTGTCCATTTCCCAGGTCTTTGTCCATTGCATCCATCCTTTATAAGGCTTTGCTTAGTTTTGAAAGCCTATTCCATCCACTACTTGCTCTCTAGGCCTGTCGTAGCTTTACCAGACACCCGTTTGCCGTCATTTTTCAGGATTCCTGTAGGGCCTTCACAGCTACCATACGGGTCTCAGGGAACACTAGGTCCTCACTGTGCATTGCCCCCACAAGTATTCCCCTAGTTAACACTGTTTCTCATCTGATTTTATTTTCATTTTTTCTGTTGTCTGATTAATACAGATAATTGAATTATTTGAATTGGTGACTTACTGAAAAAGAAAAAACAGTTACTTATTTTAACTGTTAATCGCTGTATTAAGAATCAAATAAAATGGTATGTAATTCTTTATCACTACTTGAATTTATAAAAAATGTTATTTGAACATATCTAGGTTGTTGTATTTGCTCTTACTCTTAATATATATAACAATCTTGTAACTTCATAAACAGAAATGTTCTACAGTGTTTTTCTTTTTTTTTTCTAGGGGTGATTGCGAGTGTCAAAGTAGTATTGACAACTACAAACTGCAGAATCCAGTAGATGAATTAAAAATCAGCATAGATGAGGAATCAGTCACCAGTTACAAATGCAGAGGTCGACTAAAATATATTGGTAAGATTCAATTAGATAAACAATTAAATGTAAAAGAAACGATCGAAAAATCAATTAAAAATACATCCTTTGTTAAACAAGGCCAGAAAAATCACACAAGAACTTCCCTAATTACTAGAAAAGAGGGCGAGAAAAATTTAAATACTGGAGGCCGTTGTAAATTGCCTCAGAAAATTCATTCAGGTAACCTCCGATTTTCTTGTGAATTTTGCGAAAAATCTTTTAGAAAAAGTTGGCTCCTTAAAACACATCGTAGGATTCATACTGGTGAACGCCAATTTTCTTGTGAAGTTTGTGGAAAATCTTTTAAGCAGTCAGCTGCACTTAGTGCTCACCAGAAAATACATGTAGGTGAACGCCTATTTTCTTGTAAAGCTTGTAAAAAAAGTTTTATGCATTACGCGACTCTCAAATATCATGAGAGGATTCATTCTGGTGAACGCCCATTTTCTTGTGAAACCTGTGGAAAATCGTTTACACAGTCATCTCAAGTTAAAGCTCATCAAAAAGTACATTCAGGAGAAAGCGCATTTTCTTGTGAAATATGTGGAAAAAATTTAAAGAGTTCTTTTGGTCTGAAATATCATCAAAGAATTCACAGTGGTGAAAGGCTATTTTCTTGTAATGTGTGCGGAAAAACTTTTAAGCGCCCTCTGGATGTTAAAATACATGAGAAAATTCATGTCGGGGAGCGTTCATTTCATTGTCAATACTGTGGACAATCTTTTACACACTCTTCGAATCTTAAAGATCATGAGAGGATTCACACTGGGGAAAGACCATTTTCTTGTGAAACCTGTGGAAAATCATTTATTCGGTCAAGGCATCTTAAAACCCATCAGATGATACATTTTCCAGAACGCCCATATACTTGTAAAGTTTGTGGTAAAGCTTTTAAACACTCTTGCAATCTTAAAGTACATCACAGGATTCATACTGGTGAACGTCCATTTTCATGTGAGGTTTGCATAAAATCTTTTACTGACTCTAGCGATCTAAAGAAGCATCGCTTGATTCACACAGGAGAACGTCCATTTAACTGTGAATTTTGTGGCAAATCTTTTGTGCAGTCTGGAAATTTTAGAAAGCATCAACGTATACATTCACGGTAACAACTAATTTATTGAGAAACAGGTAAACTAACTTCTTACTTTATATTGTGGTGTTAAAATGTAACCGAGTATTCATCATGACAAGAACCAGTTATTGTGCTTTTTTTAAAAAAAATTCTACATGGTACTGGATGCTTAAGAAGAATCAGAATGTACATTAAGATGAGGTCCGGTAATCTTGTTGATGTTATCGACCATCTTTTGTATTATCTGTTTATGTACACTGCTATCAGAAGATTAATACTGCAGAAAGAAATTTTTTTTTTGCAAATCCGTTAAATAGTCTGGGTAATGTGGAGATTTTTAGAAGATCATTTATAGTGAATACTTCTTTTTGTGTGAAGATTTTTAAATATTATTTATTTAATTTGTGGACCTTCCAAAGCATCCGTGAGATTAATTTGGATTAATTTTCACTATATTGCTAAATTTTGGACAACATTGTAGATGGTGCAGTATAAAAATTTGGGGATATCTGGTATGGTCTCAGTGACTTAGTGTATATTGGTAATTTTTTTGTTTAATGCAGTTTTTGTTTTTAAAAATGTTTTTATAATCTATGGAATTTGATGTTCACCAGAGGTTATATTTACTTGTAGGCTGATTTTCTAAACAGAATTCATTTAGATGAATTGGATCTTCTTATAAAGTTTGTGATAATTTTTTACATTACTAGTTGTCTAAGAAAAGAATCAGATAAAACATTGAAACAAACTTCCATTTGTTGTTTGTTTTATAATTACTAGCAATGTATTAATTCAGTCAGATATAATTGTAAATTTTTTTGAAGTGTAATGCAGGCATATCTTTTGAATTAACCTCATTTTCTTTATTTATTTGTTTGTGGAAAATTTATTCAGGAAATGCAAAATTTACCGGTACCAGAGAATTAGTTATGATTTATATATTTCTTTTTATTCTGCTCCAGATATCGTTGTATATTAAAAACAATTAGTATCTGGTTCATATTAAAGGACTTTTATTTTCCAAGTTGCTTTTGGTATATTCTGTACTAATATTTTTAGTAATATGAGAAATTTTAAAATGTAATTAATTTATTGTTTGAATAAAATAATTATTATTATATGTTATTAATTGAATTTTCTAATATTTGCATTAAATGGTGCTAGTAATATGTGGGATTTTGCTATAAATTCGTCCAGTATTACTTAAGGGGTATTTTGTGACTAAAGGAACTAAAATTTTTTAAGAAAATTAAATTTTTTCATAGAATTTTTCTTTGTAGTTGTTGATGATATTTATTAATTTTTTATATGATTTTATCAATTATATTAATTTTTACTGTTATTATATATATATATATATATATATATATAATTGTGATACAACCTTTTGAAAGAACCATCCTAAAATTTAACTAGTGATTTTAGTGAACAACAGATAATAGGAAACTGGAAAGATGGATGGTGATTAAAAGATTTATCCTTAAATCACATCAAATTAATTGTTTGACAACTTACAAATGAACTATTTCTACTATATATATATATATATATATATATATATATATATATATATATATATAAGGAGAAATCTTTTAATCACCATCCAACTTTCTACGTTCCTATTATCTGTAGTTCACTGAAATCACTACTTAAATTTTAGGATGGTTCTTTCAAAAGGTTGTATCACAATTCCTATTTCTAGCTCTCAATCCTTTCCCAGCTCTTATGACCTTAATGTTGTTGAGGCATAGAACTATAAGCAAAGAATTTAGATGTCTTCTTTGTATATATTTTACTGCAGACAGGTAATTAATGGTGATTAAATTTCCTATACTGTACACAGAAATTAAATTGAACTATTCAGATTAATTAATATCAGTTTATTGATAGTATATTTTTAGTGAATTAAATTAGTTTAAGAAGAAATTTGAATCAGTTAGCTATACATCTGTACTTCGTATCATGAAAATTTCTTTGACAACTGCACCGTATGAGTCAGGGAGATTTTTAAATTATTATCGTGCTTTGTTTACATTTCAAATAAATCATATATATATATATCCTCAGAGTGAATACAAAATTTATAGTGTTACATTAATCATCACCCCATGGCATTAAATCTAAATTTTTTAATAGCTCTGGCTGTTGATAAAATGATTAAAAATTTAGGGTTGGGAATAGGGCCTATATGGATCTGATGTAAAGAAACTTCATATAATTATATTATGTGATTCTGTAAAAATGTGTGTTTATATACTCAAAATGTTTGTTTTCCATAGTAAAGTCTATTTAAATGATTTTCTTATTGTTTTGATATAACTTCCAAAATTGCACTATAAGACAAGAGGAAAATTAAATTTGCTGTGGGAATTTAATCAATACTAAGGCTAAAAGTGACAGCTAATTTCAATATTTATAGCATTAACTGTCATGGATTCATCTATGCTGAACTATTGCACTTTTGTGTTAATACACTCCTGGAAATTGAAATAAGAACACATTGACGCCGGTGTGTAAGACCCACCATACTTGCTCCGGACACTACGAGAGGGCTGTACAAGCAATGATCAAACGAACGGCACAGCGGACACACCAGGAACAGCACTGTTAGACGTCGAAGGGCGCTGGCTGCGCAGCGGTTGGGCACCGCCGCAGTCAGTGTCAGCCAGTTTGCCGTGGCATACAGTGCTCCATCTCAGTCTTTAACACTGGTAGCAAACCGTGACAGCGTGTACGTGAACCGTATGTGCAGTTGACGGACTTTGAGCGAGGGCGAATAGTGGGCATGCGGGAGGCCGGGTGGACGTACCGCCGAATTGCTCAACATGTGGGGCGTGAGGTCTCCACAGTACATCGATGTTGTCGCCAGTGGTCGGCGGAAGGTGCACGTGCCCGTTTACCTGGGTCCGGACAGCAGCGACGCACGGACGCACGCGAAGACCGTCGCATCCTACGCAGTGCCGTAGGGGACCGCACCGCCACTTCCCGGCAAATTAGGGACACTGTTGCTCCTGGGTTATCAGAGAGGACCATTCGCAACCGTCTCCATGAAGCTGGGCTACGATCCCGCGCACCATTAGGTCGTCTTCCGCTCACGTCCCAACATCGTGCAGCCCGCCTCCATTGGTGTCGCAACAGGCGTGTATGGAGGGACGAATGGAGACGTGTCGTCTTCAGTGATGAGAGTCGCTTCTTCCTTAGTGCCAATGATGGTCGTATGCGTGTTTGCCGCCGTGCAGGTGAGCGCCACAATCAGGACTGCATACGACCGAGGCACACAGGGCCAACACCCGGCATCATGGTGTGGGGAGCGATCTCCTACACTGGCCATACACCTCTGGTGATCGTCGAGGGGACACTGAACAGTGCACGGTACATTCAAAACGTCATCGAACCCATCGTTCTACCATTCCTAGACCGGCAAGGGAACATGCTGTTCCAACAGGACAATGCACGTCCACATGTATCCCGTGCCACCCAACGTGCTCTAGAAGGTGTAAGTCAACTACCCTGGCCAGCGTGATCTCCGGATCTGTCCCCCATTGAGCATGTTTGGGACTGGATGAAACGTCGTCTCACGCGGTGTGCACGTCCAGCACGAACGCTGGTGCAGCTGAGACGCCAGGTGGAAATGGCTTGGCATGCCGTTCCACAGGACTACATCCAGCACCTCTACGATCGTCTCCATGGGAGAATTGCAGCCTGCATTGCTGCAAAACGAGGATATACACGGTACTAGTGCCGACATTGTGCATGCTCTGTTCCCTGTGTCTATGTGCCTATGGTTCTGTCTGTGTGATCATGTGTTGTATCTGACCCCAGGAATGTGTATATAAAGTTTCCCATTCCTGGGACAATGAATTCACGGTGTTCTTATTTCAATTTCCAGGAGTGTACATGTACATATTCTTATATCAAGAATATTTGGGTGTTACCCTTCATTAGCTAGCTATTGAAGCTAAGGATGTATTTACTTCTTGCTCTGAGAAAAATATTTGTATTTGTAAGTAGGTAGTGTGCTTATATTGAGCACTATGTGGAGAACTTATAGATAATTCAGATAATCAAATTTTATTCATCATTCCTTAACTGAGATATATTTAAGTACACATATTTTATAATACATTGGTGAGAATCTCAGAAATACTGTAAAACATAGTTATAAATGAAAGCATGGGTAATTCAACAGATTAACTTACAAATAAATCCTAAAATATACCCTTTCATGGAAAATCAATCCTCTCTGTTCTTATCCTACTTTTTAAAAATGAGATATTATCTGTCTGAGTTACCAGGTAAATTATTAATTGAACCCATGGCCGGCAATTTCTGAAATAAAAATCTCTTATATTTATGAGTTTGTAGAATGTGGGTGGCACCCAGAGCACTAGCTCTTAAGTTAAATCCTGCAAAAATGATGCGGATAAAAAAACTTTGTTATTTGGTTTCAGTACTCCACATGGACTTACCTGGGTGTTTCTTCATTAGCTGAATTAATCTTCAGCAGTATTAAGTAGTAGACAAGTTGGGAATTTTTTGAAGCACTAAGCACTGTACAAATATGAAATAACTAAATACACAGCTGCCTGTATTGGGAACGGAAACTAGTCTGCACTCGATTTATCAGCACATTACTCATACATACAATAAATTTCAGTAAATTTAATAAATAATACTTTTTGCTCATTGCTCAGTAACCTATATTATGACTCCTCTTTCTTGGAGAAACTTGATGGGGTTCAGGGAATTTTGCAAATTATATTCACAGCTTTTAATTCTATATTAAAATTTATCAGAATTAAAATTTTTACACCATGGACTATCAATAGAAACTATACAACTTCCTGAAAATTTCTAATTCTACTATAGTATTTTCTTTTTTTAGCTGATGTAACTCAAAAGTTTGATTATACTTATTATTTTACTAAATAACTTTCAACTTCTCCATAGCAAAAATTTCAACGAATTATTTAATTTCAGTTAAATAATTCTTACAATTAACAAATCACGAAATTTTCAATTGAAAATTTATCGAACACTATATAATTTTTTTTTTTTTTTTTGCCATGAATTTGGAAAGCATATATTAAAAGGCATCAAAATCTTCAGTGAAGCTTATTTTGTTAACTGGCTCTTTATATGCAAATGGACGATATTAAAACATAATAAAATCAAATATATCATTTAGAAACCCTGTGATCTAATAATGTGTGACAATTTTATAGAAATTAAATATTATTAACCCGTTACAAAAGTTTGAGTAAACTCAAATGAAATTCCAAAATTTCTGTTGTCAACTCAGATTATAAACTTAGGATCCCTGACTGTTAAATCAACTGAATTTGTTTCACGTTTTAACCAGATTTTGTGTTTGTAACAATATTACAATTAAAGTTAATTTTGATTTATTTAATATTCTGGTGTCTTGCAATCAATCATGATATACACCAGTATAGCTAACATTTTGCCAATCCGCTGAACATATCCTGACCTTACATAAATGTATTAAATTGGAGTCACTCTAGTGAATTTATAGTCGCATAAATTGTAAAGCTGCAAAATTTACACTTAACAGCAGTAATTAGCCTTTGACTATCTTAAATCTACAATTACTTCTTGTTTTAATGCTATGAAATTTCTGTAAGTTTTCAATATTTTTTGTTATATATTTAATCAGAACATGTTCTTAATAAAATTTTATATTTCCTTATTTAAAATTAACAAGTAGAAGTTTAGAAAAATTCTCATTTAGTATATTTCATTTTATTGGTTAATTATTAGATTTTACTTGTATCCAATAAATAAAATGTATTTAATCAGTGAGTCATTAAATTGCTATTAGTCATTTATCAGTCACTATCAGTGTGGTACCTTCTTGTACAAAATTTACTGGAACAGAATTGATAGAAAAACATATGGATAATTAATAGAGAAAAATGAATTGCACTCTAGACATATATAATCCTACAGTCTAACAGTTCGTCAACAATAAAACAATTTTTAAAATTGTTCGTTTCAAAATTTCTTTAAACTGAATTATATTTAGATATTAACACAGAGATTGCAAATCTCTGAAGGTTAAATTTACAATATGCAAAATTAAAGTTAAATGTGCTTCTTCTAAATCATAACTCTTACCAAAAATTGTGTGTTCACGCAAGTATTAAACTCAAAGTATTACACCATTTCCGTATTTACATAAAATTTCAAAATTTTATATTATGCTGCATGCTTTTTAAAGTTAACAATACAAAATTCTGGTGTTAACTGAGTTTTCAAAGATACATAAGTTTCACCTTAGTACATCCTGGTTTCTTTCTGAAAGCTGTAATAGCTTCTAATGCATTTCTGCATCTATATTAAAATTGTTACTAGTTATTGGTTTACCCAATTAAACACCATACTGTAGTATTTTAGAGATTGTTCTCACATTCCTAAAAGCCTACTGTGGTGTTATCTCATGTAAGGGTTGGCTGTAAATTTTCATAGCAACCGTTGTTAGAACATCCTGCCATGAATCCACTTACTTTAGCTCCATCTATTCATGACATCCTTTGATAGCAATTAAATTCCTAAAATGTTTTACCTATTATGCAGTTGCTAGTTTATAACCTTCATAATCAATATGTTTAATAAAACACTGCTACAGCTCCTGCTTCATTTCAATTTATCATTCTCAAATGTACACTCCAACATAGCAGTTTCAAGCTGTACTATATTTTCCATTTCTAGATCCTGATTAATATTTCAATATTTACTGCATACGTTTAATTGTTTCACTGATTAACTATAAAAAAAAACTTTTTCTTTCAAATTTTCATTCCAGTACAGTAATTTCTGGTTAGATAAATTCTTAAAAGCTAGAAAGCAAAATATTAAAGTAGGAAATGCAGTATCAACGGAAGTGAAAGGGAATATGGGGTAGTGTATGGGAACAATGCTATTCATTATTCTAATGAATGACTATGTTGACGATTTAAATTCAGAATTTAGGTTGTTTGCAGATTACATAATCTTTTATAATAGGATCAAAATGGGAGGAGTATTTTTATAGCTGTATGGTAAGTTGGACAGGATATCTAGCTGGGCAGTATGGAATGAAGATAAATGCCAAGAGTTTTTAATAGCTATACAGACAAAAACTAAAGATTGTTTTCAGTTATAGGGTGGGGACAGAATTGCCTGTTGAAAACTTGAAGTATAAATATCTTGCCACAAACTTTGATAGAAAGCTGGGCATGGCTCATTTTGCAGGTAGTAGAACAGAATTACAAAATCCTTCATTTACAGCAGAGGGCGATGAGAGGATGTATCAAAGAAGTGAAGGAATTGGTTTTCAAAATTCTTGCTGGAATATGACAGTGTACTTTGGGACTAACATTTTCAAGCATAAGCTAGAGGAGTATTTTTGTGATAAAGCATCCTACTCAGTAAAAGTATTGAACTAATGAACAAGAGAAAGAAGAGAATGAATAAAAAACTGATTGAATTAACAATGCATAAATGTATATATATCATCTTAGCACATAATTGTCAATGGCATGTATAATAAGCTGGAAAATATATAAATTGACATAACTTAAACATATGTGAGTAGAGAATGAATATTTTTATAATTATATATTTAACTTAATACAAATTATTAAACACAATTGAATCTACTTAAGTTCTGTTTGACTTGTTTCTAAGTCATTATACAATGTATTGTATACCAATGATATATAGGACTGAATAGAATGAATGAATGAATTGCATATTTTACATGAAATTCAATATGTTATGAGCAGACAGTATCAAAATTGATGTCATAATCATATGCAGAACCTTATTAATACATTTTGTTCCAGTTTTTTGTGCATTATTCTGTCAAACACTAAACTAATGGCAAAAATTGATTATCTCAACAAAAAAAAAAAAAACACCAATTTAGCCACAATAACTTGTTACATACATAGTTGATTTATTAATACTATGTAGTTTATTACATCAGCTATGCATACAGCGCTCAGCTTTGTTGCAGCATCTCACTTTTCCGGCCAGCAGCCATCCATACATTTCCACTATCCTCTATCACACAGACCAGAGCAGCTGGAAGATCTTGCGAGACTCTTGTTTGCGAGACTCCTTGTTTGCTACCGTTCCATCGTCTCTTACATTGGGCTGGACTATGAATTATTAATGCTGCGTGAGAGACCTGAGGGACAGTAGAGAGCTACCACATTGCTGAAATTGATGACAACTCACAATTCCAATAGAATCTGCACTCACTGTGCAGAAAGATGACAGGAGTGCTTCAAATCTGCATCTGTTTCTAGTAAATTTCGAAAATGAAGAAGTCAAAAACATAAGTATTTTTCTGACACAGGGCTGCATCTATGCTCTGTGGGCCCCTAGGCTATACATGTGGTGCGGGCCCCCGTTACAGTCCACTTTGCACCTCACAAATGTTTGCTACAGAGTCATGTCAGAATGCTTTCCAGTATGCAGCTGTAGCGCGTTAACATGTGGTAAGAGGATAGATCTTGTAATTTGTAGTTTTTGCTGACAGTGATTTATGATGAATATTTTTAAAAATTGCCCTGTATTCTGTTATTTCTGACTCCTTCTTAATTTCATTTATTGTGACATCTATCCACTCTGACACAATTTGAGTTGACTTCTTTTTAAGTGAGTTAGCGTGGGATCTTTGATCTGAGTGTATGGTAGGGATTCAGATTAAGAAATATATATACGATTCTCCTGAAGAATAATACCAAGCATAGTTACAACTGTTTGCATACTGCTAGAAAGTGTTCTGTCTATCATACTGAATTTAATAAGACCTTGCGGAAATGGGGTAAAAAGAAGTGATGTTGGTTGAAGCTTGCTATCGCTAGATCACGCTGGCAGGATTCCCCAGCTAATCTTTGCTTAGTTGATTAATCAGCGCCTTGTGTGAAGTGGTATGCGTAAGGGCACTGACCCAGAACTGGTCACTATCACTATGCGGCCACGTAAAGAGTGTCTGCAGCCTGGAAGGAAGATTAATGCAAAACTTTTCCCATGCAAACAGTCATCTAGCATGTCCCTAGTCTCTGAAACATGGATTTTACCCGGCAAATGTGGTTTAAGTATATTCGGTATTGTCACTATGATATCGATAGCAGGTTGTGGAGTATTTTTTCAGCTAAATGTCTCAGTCATGTGGTTCATGAAGGTCCAATACAACAAAATTGCTAAAATCAACAAAATAAAAGAAAATTACGGAGAAAGTGCTTAATTTTAATGTTAAATCTATCAAAACAATATTAATTAAAACATAGATTCTTTCTTCAACCAATAACACGTAGCTGATTTGAAACATTATCTGTATAATTATCAATATCAATATACTTCAAACACGGATTTTATCAATCCATCATTAAAAACTTTGTCTAATACACCTACACACACACACACACATATATATATATATATATATATATATATATATATATTTTCATCGACTTCCTTCTTAATTAAAAAAGACATCATTATTTGATTATCTTACAGGTACATCTGAAAATCTCAGTTGGAGATACTGACATTAAGAAAAACACATGATGACTACTGCATAATATAGCGGTAATGGAAATGCCAGCACTAGACAAGAAAATCAAAAAGTAGTACTCCGTTCATATAGAAATATTATGCATGAGAGAAAATATAAGGGTATTGTAATCGGAAAAAACTTACTGCATTTCGCCTTATAGTATAGGTGTTTAAATACAAGGGTGGTCAGATAGAATATCCGAAACAGAGAGATCCTGTAGCCAGTGAGTGGAAGCAATGGCATAATTACTTACTGCTTATCTTGTCTGTCAAACACTCCACTCCAGTTCTGTGCTCCTGAGTATGTGGTATAAATTCTAAACCGTAATCTTATGGTAGTCAAATAAATTTCTGAGGTACCTGCATTACTTCTTTCTTTAACAAATAAGTTTAATTATTAAGGGAAATTTACTGAAACAGAATAAACAAAGTGGGAAATTATAACTGGAAGATTATATGTTTTAGCTACAGTACATCAAATGCTCATGTTGCAGTATTGCCCTGTTCAGTCCACGGCGTATTGCCTCACCGCACCAGTAACATATAATCAGGGCCGTTGTTAAGGGGGTGGGGGGGAATAAGCGGGTCAAATGTACCCGGGCGCATCAACTGAGGGGAGCCCCGACCACCAGGTTGTACCCGAAATTCCTAGCGCCAGCCTTGCATATTACGTCTCTCACTGTGTGCTTTTCGACTCGTGGCTGGAACACAATTTCTTTCGGCAGCACGTGTGTTCTAAACATTCAAAATATCAAAGTTTTAAATAATTTTGTAACCACAATACAAAGGTACCCTTTCCAACTTAATATTCAAACCATATGCTCTGAATGAACATTATTTTAAACAATAGTTTCACATTAAAGCAAAAATAATGTGTCTCTTGCGTCTTTTGCCTCTCAACTTTACTTTTTCACCTTACTTCCTGGTATTATGTGGCCTGTGGAAGCAAAAAGTAGAGATGATGAATTTAGTGAGGGGGTGAGAAGGATAGTTGGGAATTGATGACAGGTCATACGCAATATATGGTTAAGAGGATGAAGAAGCCAGACACCCCCGAAATTTCGGGGATAAATAGGTATAACCTATTGAAAAAGTTAAATGGGGAAGAGCCTTTAGCAGATGTAGGAATCGGTAAGGTGCAGCAGGCATTTAGGAATCCAGGCGTGGATCGAAAAAATGGAACAAAAGATTCTGCTGCTAGGTGGTAGCCAATGAAGAGGAGTAGGCTGTCTTCTGCGGGATAAGTTAGGCACAGGCTACCAGCTCACAAGCTTTTTTCAAACCAAGAACAATATTAGGGCAGGTAGTGTATGATCATTTTGTATGGATTTCACTAGGGAGGATAGGTTAGTGATAGTGGGACGTTCAGGCAATATTATTGAGGGTGACCTACATAAGATAGTAAAGGATGACCAGCATACTAGGGTGGCACTCATGTTGGTTTTAAGTCGCCATGAACAGCCAGTGTTGAACCATGTTGTGAGGTGTGTAAATGTGGAAAGAGAGGTGCTACTTGGCAAAGACATTAGTTCTGTGTTGGGAGTTGTGCCTGTGAATACCATTGGAAGGTGGGGTTTCACTAGGCATGGAAGGGGCAAGAGGGTACTTCCTGAGTTGTTAACAAAAGCAGTAAAGTGATCCATTTCCATTGATGATGGGATCAAGACTGTGCCTTTTGTTAGACCCACAATGGTAAAAATCACAGATGTAAAAGAAATAGATGAAATTGCTGAAACAAAAATTAATTGGGGTAAAACTGAGAACGAGGAGGTAAATGCTAAAAATATACAGCCAGTAATAAGAGTGTTATTGGTGAACTGTAGCAGTATAATGAACAAAGTAATCGAATTTTCAAACTTAATAGAAATACTCGATCTACATGTAATAATAAGGGTAGAGAGTTGGTTAAAAGAAGAAGTACTAAACAGTGAGGTTTTTCCCGATAGTTAAACAGTGTATCGCAGAGATAGATGAGCAATTTTGGAGGAGTTTTCATACTAGTTAGCAAAACCTACCACAGTTCACTGGTGTTCATAGATCATGACCATGAGTTACTTGGGGTACATTTCTGAGGTAGTAAAAAAAAAAAAGATCAGGGTGTTGGCCTCTTACCGCAGTGGAAGAGCGGCAAATGAACATAAGGGCACTTGTGGAGAAAGTAAATTCTTACTCAGATTTCAGAGGTGAGATTAGAATAGTCATTATGCAGGGATTTAAATTTACCAGGTGTAAACTGGGTAGGAAATAAGATTAATATCACAAGGGAACAGAGATTTCCAAATACCTTAAGAAGGGAAGGAGGATTTACACAAGTGGTAGAGCAACACACTAGGGGACAAAATATTTTGGATACTATATTCCTAATAAAACCTGATGATAACCTTGTAGGGTGTCAGGTAATTCGAAGGAATAAGTGATCATGAAGCAGTTCTGATGGATATTATAGGATTCAGTGAACCAGCAGCCAAAATTTATGGGGGAAATAGGTACAAAAATAAAAGGCACAAATATCAGATTTGAAAAGATATTTCAGAGAACGTTTCTGCAAACTGGAAGGAAGGCACAAGTACAGTAGCCCAGGTGGAAGAGCTAAGGTGATAATAAGAAAGGGGTAAGAAACTTTATTCCACAAAAGAAAAGAAAAAAAGTGGGGAACCTGTGAACTATAACATGAAGGTGAGGTGGTTAAAGACGTTGGTGAGAAGAGAACATAACAAAGTTAAGAGACAGCAGGGCAGTAGGGAATAATTAAAACCACTAAACAAGGACTTAATAATAGCTGAGGAAGTGGATAAAGATGGGTTTATGAAGAGTATTGTCCGGGTAGCTATTGAGACCACTGCAATTTATTATTCTAATGAATAATTGTGTTGATTGTTTACTATCAGAAATTAGATTGTTCTTTTTTTAATTTAATTTAATTGCAATGGAGCACACGCTCCGGTGGCAATTTCCCTACACACCCATCTTCCCCCTATCCTGCACCTACCTACATTTGCCACTCTACAAATTTTATCTTTAAATTCCTTCAAAGTTTTCGGTAAATTATTCATCATTTCTCTTGGTAACTCATTCCAATCCCTGACACCCTTACCTAAAAAAGAGAATCTTCCCACACCCTTGTGCCTGAAATCGAGTGCGAGCTTTTGGTCATGTTCATCTTTTCCCTTCCATGCACTACTTTTCATACCTATTGCAATATCTTTCCATGCCTCATCGCCAGTATATGCCCTGTACACTCCCATGACCCTCCTCATCCTCCTCCTGTCTTGCAATGAATCCCATTCCAGCTCCTTTATCATATCCGTCACTGATTGCATTCTGCGATAATTTCCAGAAACAAATCTAGCAGCCCTTCTTTGCACCATCTCCAAATCCTGTATTTGATACGTAAAATGAGGGTCCCATACTACACTACCATATTCGAGCAATGGTCTGCAGATGACATAATGCTATATAAAAGGATCAAAACGGTTTAGCATTATAAACAGTTGCAAGGGTGATCTGAACAGGATATACAGGTGGGTTCGTAAACATGGGATGAAGATAAATGCAAAGAACAGGTCAGCTTATTTGATATACTAGATAACAAAAAACTATACTTTTGTTAATTATGATAAGTTGGGGAAAGATTGCTTATTGAATTCTTGAAATGTAAATATCTTGGCATTACATTTTATAACAAGCTTAACTTGGCACGACACATTAGACAGGTGGTAGGAAATGGTTTTAAAATTCTGCACTTGTTGGAGAGAGTGATGAGGGGATGTACGAGAGAAGTAAAGGAATTGGGTTACAAAACATTGGTCAGACCATTGCTTGAATATGGTAATGTAGTATGGGACCCACATTCCGACTATCAAATACAGGAGTGGGAGAAGGTGCAAAGAAGGGCTGCCTAGATTAGTTTCTGGAAATTATCGCCGAACGCAATCAGTAACAAATATGATTAAAGAGCTGGAATGGGATTCATTGTAAGACAGAAGGTGGGTGAAGAGGGTCATGGGAGTTGTACAAGGCGTATATTGGTGGTGAGGCATGGAAAGATATTGGTGTACGAATTTATAGTAATGCATGGAAGGTAAAAGATTACCTTGACCACAAGCTGGCTCTCGATTTCAGGCTCAAGGGTGTAAGAATATTATCTCTTTTAGGTAAGGTTGTCAGGGATTTGAATAAGTTAACAAGAAAAATGATGAATAATTTGCTAAAAACCTTGAAAGAATTTAAAGTTAATATTTGTAAAGGGAAAATGTAGGTGGCTGCAGAATAGGTGGAAGATGGGTGTTTAGGGAAACTAGCCACAGGAGCGTGTGCTCCACAGTGGCGTAGCTAAGTCAACGAGGGCCCCAAAATTTTATTTGGATACTCAGGCCAGATGGGCGACCTTTTTTTGCTTTGTGTTGCTGGAAGGGGCTCCCTGAGCTGAGACTGGGTGTCCCTGAGTTGTGCTTGGGGGCCCCCAGAGCATTGAGGGCCCTTTGTGAGGGGTTACCTGTGTCTTAGGGACCCCCTTAGACGACGGTAGAGATAAAAAAAGGTCGCCAGTTTGCCGTGAAGGCCCGTGGGCCCTCTGAAACTGCGCTTGGGGCCCCCAGAGGTGCGCTTGGGGGCCCCCTAAGAGTAGGGGCCCAGTTGCAATGCACCGCCTCGCCCTGTAGTAACTACACCCCTGGTGCTCCATTACAATTTAATAATATATAAAAAAATATTAAAGACCACGAAAACCAGTTTTTTTTTCAAATATCTGGCTTCCTTCACTCTAAATGTATTGTTGAGTTATTAGAACAGCTGTAGAGCATAACATTTTCTACAAATTTCGGTATAGGCAATAGTTGATTGATGTAACTCTTCTTGAGATAGAGCTTGGGATAGTAGGGAGCGCTTAGACGCATGGACGATGACGCTACAGTGCGATATGATAACTGCAAAATCCAATAGACATTATTATTTATAATGTTAACTCTTTATTAATAATGTTGTAATTATGAATAAACTGTAAGTATTTACTAATTAATAAATTGTATTTATGGATATTATATAGTATTGTTTATGAATAATACATTCATTTAATTATATTAATAACATATTTAAATTAAATAATTTAAATAGTTTGTTATTATATTTTTAGTTCCCAATCTATTAAGATTCAAGTTTTAAAGTAAAAAGAGCTGTAGGCCTTTCAAGATCTTACGAATTGTTTTTTGGATGAAACAATGATTGTTTGAATCAACCATGATAATTTTTTTATCAAACCGATGTAATAAAAAAATATTATGAATGTTTATTGAGAAGTTAAAAACAGGTAACAACGCTAAAAAACAATCCGAAGATGATGCTGTTGTTCGAAACAGCTATTGCAAAATCTAAACAAAAGACTATCTACATCATAGGAGAAGATATCCTTTTTATAGTTCTTTTATTAGTATGTTTATTCGATTGTGAATAGTGTTGTTACAGACGCCTCCAATCACGGCGGTGCAAAAAAAATTTCTGTTGATGGTAAGATTTTACAGGCCAACTACAAATTCAGATACATGAGTTTTATGAAGACGGGAATGAAGCTCTATCAACCACGTGTAAAAATTTAGTGACGCAATTGAAGGAGTCCAGTATTGACAGTAAACATATTACTAGTTACAATGCAGACAACGCAGATGTGAACTATAGTTGCCGTTTTTCTAGTTACTGCACGATAATAATATCCAAATTATATCAGTGGGGTGTACTGCACATGGAGGAAGGAAATAGATGGAGACGACGCAAGAGACCTTCACCACGCATTGAAGTGAAGCAGGGTGGAGGAGGAGTGGGGGGCATGGCCGGAGTGGAGGGGGCATGGCCGCTTCCATACAGACACGGGGAATATGTACAAAAACCTCAAGGGGACTCTAGGATAGAGGAGACGCCGCAATCTGGCGATGGATTATTATGTAACTCGATATGACAAATCGAAAATAAAGAATAACATTTTTCGATATCTTGCTTAGTTTTCGGGATATACTGGGAACATCGCAATTGTTTGGAAGCGCATTATCGCCGCTGCCGCCATTGCGCATGCTTCACCAATTTAACCTCACTTCTCCTCCATATATTTCCTTCCTCCATGGTACTGCACACATTTTGCATAAGAGTTTACAATACGGTCTGGGTATGAATGAATTTGAATGGAGAATTTCATCCCGAAAATGCATTGTCATTTCTCATACTATGCGAAACGAGATCAGGCTTTAAAACAATTTTATGAGAGGCATGAATCTGATTATTTTCTCTCATGACATCAATATCGGTTTCAAACGCCGCAACTGAAAGGAACTTTTTTAAAGCTAATATAATTTGGTTTAAGAGCTGGAATAATCACACCAGCATGACAAAGCAGAGATACAAATTAACTTATTAAAAAATCTATCATAAAAGAAATGAAAATCTAACACTAAAAGTAATTTTAATAAAAAAAAAAATAACTACGGTATACTTATTAACAGACTAAATAAATACTAAAAATTCAGCTTTAAAATACATTATTTTCATAATATTTGGTAAACAGACTGACTGTTAAAATAATGTTCAGTAACAAGATTCATAGGCTCATATCAGATGATGAACGGATACCTGTAGAAGTTACCTCTGTCCCCTGTAAATTATAAAAATAAAATGAATTATATAAAATCCTATTTGGAGGATTGTCCCGATTTGACGCTCCGAATCCCGGTTTGTTTTACCTTCCATCTCGAATTTTAACAACCTGGACCTAGCAACACTACACTCAAACATAACCCAATCTCGCCCACTGTTTAAGGGTTCTGTCTTTTATACATTTCCTATGCGAATGGCTGGGGTTATTTTGTGAAACTTTATAGACGTTTCTAATTGGGTGATTAACATTATTGCAGGAATAAATAGGTCCTTAGGGCTACACCGGGGATTAGTCGCCCCAATACTTACCGCAAATGGAGCGACCGACGTGAAATATGATTCGCAGGATTATGAAACTGAGATCTGTTTCAACATTAACAAGTCCTAACTGGAATAACTTAAAAGCTGTTCAATCTATTTTAACGGTATATTCACAGTAAAAAAACCTCATATTCTAGATTAAGGAAATTAGAAAAAAATAAGATGTGCCTAAGAGTCTGCCGTATGTCAAATAACTCTGCCTGATATGTCGCCAGGGCAGGGAATGATAATATGGATGTAATATCAACTTTTTAAAGTCATGATTCACCAGCAGAGACTAAATAATTTAGCTATAGTATCAATTGATCATGATAACGTAGACAGCTTGGATATAAAAAAAGTTAGTAACTTATTTGGCAAACATAAATGCAAAGAGAGTTCCCCGCTAGTCAACAGATGGCACTGCTGCATGGTTTGACGCTCACTGTGGTTTCTCCACTGGCCAACAGATGGAACTGTCTGTCGCTCGACTCCTTGTAGTCCCCACTCTATCCGACCAATGGGACTGCCTGTTTGGCTCGACGCTTCTTGTCGTTTCCCCTGTGGCCTGCAGATAGGGAACGCCTGTGTTGCTCGACCCCAGGAGCAAAGAAAAGAGAGACGACCACGTACGGGACCTTCTCCATACAACTAAGTGACGCCGCGTGATGAGAGCGGTAGGGTGGGAAGGTCGCCATATTGGTCGGGCCAAGAAACACAGGGAATGTATATGGAACGTAAAAATTTCTTCGTGTTTAATCATCGCATTACTAAAGATGAAGTCTTACATTTATAAATACCCTAATTGTTATTATTTAAAAACATTAGAATAGGCTATTTGACAGTATTCAAAATATATTACAAATTGTAGTCATTCGCGTAAATTAATGCTTAAGGAAGCTATTTTTGTTAAATTTGAAAAGAAAGATGGATTGTTTTTAATTAAAAAAACTGAAATATAAATCAAATTTTTCTTGCCTCTTGTAAGGTGACCGAAAACGTTCTGGGATTGGAGATCGCTTTAGTGACGTTACTTGCCGGTAGGCGCTATGGCTGCGAATGGAGTGTTTCCCGCTACCCAAGTTTTCAACTATTTGTTACTGGTTATCACTTCTTAATAATGAGATTTTGTGTTGAATATAAAATAAAGAACAATTTGTAGAAGCCTGCCGTGGAAAAATCATTTGTGAGGCTAGCTATAGAAACAACCCCTGACTTTTATTCTACCGAGCTTGAAAATGTAAAAAGTTTAGATTGAGAATCATTTATACTCGTATTTAAACTGGAAGTTAGATATTAACAGAAATCCTTCATAAGAATGACTGCAATTTCAAATTAAGTTAGTTGTTATAGCAAATATTTTAGAGAAAAATGAAAGTACAGTATAAGGTAAGCACAACAGTTAAATAACTGGATGTTATGGACAATATTTCTTAACTGCGGATAAATAATTATAGATAAATAATTATTTTTTCCAATGAAACCAAATTTATTGTTTATTTATTTTACCGACCGCGTTCACTTCAACACAAGTAGAAACTGTGATGTTTAAGTGTTCACTTTTAATGAGAAGAAAAGTAACGGTGCCACGGTGTACAGGTAGCTGTAGGGTGAAAGAATGCTATAGGAATTTGAAGATCCTGAATTCGAACCTTGATTAGGATAACATTTTTTTCGTGTGTACATTTTTTTTGCCATTTTTTGTTTCACAGAATCTTTTTTTTATTAGAAGAAGTATAAAACGTCATGCAACCGTTTGAAACATATATTGCTGTCATACAAGAAAACTTTTATAAAAAGATAACCTCCTGCTTTTAATTTTGAAACATACCAGACATACATCATCATTGCAACAAAAATAAGTGCTCAGCGGTGAATAATAGGATATATTTTAACAATTACATTGCACGCTAAATTCGCAACAATTCTGGAACGCTTTGAATACTTTTTGTTGGAATTTTAAAGTGACGATAGAACTGTATGTTGCCTTTTTGACATAAATGTATCTATTTAAGCGGTATTTACATTTAACCATTTGATTGCTCTAGACGTTTTAACGCGCGTGGCTACTACTGCATCCAGTTGCTCCAGACGTGTATACACGCGCCGCCTTGCCGCTCTGTCTGTGCTCTGGACGTGTTAACAAGTCGGGCCACTCGGGTCCCTGTGTGCTCTGGACGTTTTAACGCGCTAGCCTCTTAGCGGCCTGATCATGTAGCCATATTTCCACCCAAGGTTGTTAGTTGTTTTCCTCATTCGGCCCTTGAGTGTTGGCAGCTGCGATCTAATTTGTGTTGCTCTTTTCCTTTTAGTTTTCGCCAAGAAAATGGCACGGCGTCGTGTTTGTACAGTGGAAGAAATCATGGAGATTCTTACGAGAAGCGACAGTGAATATGATCTCTTTGATATGGATGACAGTGATGCCCCTTCGACAGGATCTCGAAGTAATATTCCTAAGCCGTGTACGTCAGCTAGTGGAAAATGACAAATTGTCTCCACAAGAGGTGAAAATTCTTCAGAATGGGTGAAATGTGTGGAAAAAGAGAATGCTTTAATGACACGTTTGACCACATGTTCTTGACGATTAAGCTGCAGGACACAAGTGTGGATTAGGTTAACAATCCACCAGTTTGTTATTTTTCCTGATATTTCTAACAGAATATCATATGATACCTATTGCTGATAAAACCAACAGATACGCGAGAATCAATTCACACTATATTTTCACTATGAAGTGGTTTAAAATTACAGTAGTTCTTTTTCCAAATTCTCGAACACTGCATTTTAAATGCCCACGCTCTTCACCGAGTAGTAACCGGACGAAAAATGCCAGTTGCAAAGTTTCATCTGTCTCAGGTAAGGGGGCATCCATAAATTTAAATTAAGTGAGGTATTTTTTCAGGATTTCCGGATCCCCCCCCCGTCTTGTAAGATCAGATCGTGAACCCCCCCCCCCTCCCTAGAAATCGCCCTCGCAACTTTTTTAGACCTTTTTTGTTAGGTTTCAACCTTCCAAAGCTGCACTTTTCGAGAAAATACATCGACTTTCACGTCATTTGTAGACTTTTTTGGCTCTACAGTCCAAAAATCTCACGTGAGATTTCCGTTGACCCCCTCTCCCCCTTGGTAATATTCCGCCGGACACTCCCCCCCCCCCATATCACCTCACGTAATTTATGGACGTCCCCTTAGAGAAGTTGTTGAAGCATATACCATAGAACAGAATGAACCTAGCAATTAAAGACGCTCTGATAAAGAATATCGTCAAGGATTTACTGGGAGACATTTCCCAAATTTCATTCATATCGCAAATTCAAAGAAGAGCACGCCAATGCATAAATGCGCTGTATGTTCGAAACAGAAAGTGCGTCGAGAAACCAATGCAGAACATGTAATGTATCACTGTGTGTTGTACCATTTTTCAAGGTTTATCACACAAAAAGAATTACTAACCATGGGTAACTGCAGAGTAATAATTATATTACATTTATACGCCTCTAAAACTAAATAAAATACAATATATATATATATATATATATTTATTTAACTACGCCAATGGCGGTCCATAGCCCGAGTCAAAAAGAAGGCTGGTAAACATGTGCAGAATTTGTGAAAGGTATTCGAAAAGGTAATCTCCAGATAAATTACTATGCTCACAAACTAAAAATATTTCAGTTGCTGTAATATCTATTTAGTATAGATGTAGTACCGGCATGTTTGCTTACGCAGACATTCACTTTTAGAGGAGCTTTAAATTGAATAACTTTAGATAATATAGTAACATCATTTATTTTGTACCTGGGGTTTCAAATCGCAGAGCGACAGAAGAAGAACGTCACACACAAAGCTCCAGACATATTCAGTACACAGCGGTCCGGTCGAACGCGGCATTCCAGGGCAGGTAAACAGCTTAGGCCTAAACAAAGCAGCACTCAGCGAGAGCTCGGCCGGGCAAACCGTAGCAGTTAAAGGGTTAAACAGAATATGTAGATTATGTTTCAGTAATTCGGACGCTCTTTGCAGGTTTGTTTATGCTAATTTTGAAGTGACGATTAAAACAGACAAAACATAGGTGACTTACTCTTTGCGATAGTAACCAAACCATTCGCTGGCAATCACAAACATCGGCTGCCGGGGGATACATGTAGTGTCCAGCTTAATACCGTCACATCGCCACGATCCAATTCAGCTGATTTCTACCAGTATCAGCCTGTAGTAACTTCGTATCCCCTCCCCTAATAGGATCTTGACTAAAATTAGTTTGTACTTTCGCAAAAATCAAAGAGTCACAAAAATTAAAAATTTTGGATCAGTTTTTATGTTCGTTCCTGGTGCACGAAAACAATTGAGGTCAATTAACATAGACAAGTGGCTCATTTGGTAGGTTTTTGAGGTACAGGTTACCCACAAAATTATTTTAAGTTTGGAACTTATATTTGAAAAATGGTAGTGAAGAAAGCGTTTTCGATTATTATACATGGAGTAATTGTTATGAACTGAGCACAAAACAGTTATCATAAACTCCTTCCTCGACCTCCGATGATTTAAACTAGCCAAGATATAATATTCTGAAGTTTTAAGCCCCTAATAGATTGAAATCGGAATGTTTAAATCACAGAATGATAGATATCTGCATTCGTATTCTATTGTAATGCATACTTCCGTATTTTTCCTGCTTGAATGCATGCAAAAGTTTTATTTCAGATTACACATCTAAATAAGTAATTAATCTTTATCAATTTCAGTATTTTCGTCCGTGACTACATTTGCTACTCATGGCATACTGCTACGGACACAAATAATATACAGTAATCTCAAATAAGCAGTTCTGCTGTTTTGGTTTTCATTTAATACAGTTCACAACAAAAATATTGTTGTCTGTCATTGAATACAAGTTTAAACATTCATTCAAATAGGTCATTCTGCTGTTAGCTGACACAGGAATAGCATCACGAAATATCCTCCATATCCTGAGAACAACAAGTCATGACAGCCCTTTTCAGATCGCCACAGGATAACTCCAAAGATTTTTTTGTTTCTGTCAATTGTTGAAAATATTTAAAAGCACTGAGTATTTCTCTGTTATTCTATATGTAAATCTGATACTTCAGGGAATATAAATAAATAGAATCATCCAAGAAATATATCCAAGGTGGGAACATTTCTATATAATGTATCAAAATAATATAAATGATAATCCATGGAAATCTGATGTTTTCCTAGCAGAATATTTGTGAAACTGTAGTTGAAATCACTGTTATAAGCATCAAATGTTCTGCTAATTTAAAATCTGAATTAAATATACATTTAGCAATGGTCAAAAACATTTCCACAACTCCATAAAAAAGTAATCAGATTTGAATAAAGAGAAATTCTATAAATGAAATTATATCTTCAGACAAACCTGTAAAGGAAAGATTTACTTAAAATGAAATGCTTCAAAATAGGATGACTGCACTCAAAAATTGAGTTTCTATAATTTTTAAAAAATGATTAACTTTCTTGAACTAATCCACCAGCAGATTTATGTAATATGGCACAGATGATTCTATTGGTATTAAGTACAGATTATGTTTATAACCACAGAAAAGACTAGATATTCATACTGAAGTTTCATTTCTCATGGCAGTATGTTACAATGCATTGCTGAAAGCTTTGCAGAATGTTCTTCCAATTTACAGGAGACTCAAAAGGAGTTCATTATTGCTGACATATTTAAATCACGCTAATAACATTTTCTTCTGACAAATAAACAATGATCTGATGAAGTTTTGAAATATTAGATATTTGTTCTCACTATTAATGAAGCATATCATGATGACATCTCAGCATAACAGATGAACAACAGGATATTCTTTGAGATAAAGTAAATGGAGTGTTGAGATATCTATCTACTACAAAAAAAAAATATTTTCACTGACAGTGTATGGGTAACATTTATTTCAAACTTGTTAAAACCCTAATGTTAACAGTGAACAAACATCATTTAAAAATTCAATTAGTGTGTAACAATTGACACAGTCATAATGTGCCACATAGCATATTTAAACTCATAACAACATTAAATTGAAATAATTTTAAAATTGAATTGAAAAATGTAGTAACTATTTCAGAAAACTTTAATAACAGTTCTAAAGATAAATTGACTTACATTTTCAGTCTATGAACTGATAAGAAGAGAAAGGTTGTATACATAGCTCATACAAAACATATACAGATACTAAAAAAGTGATAAGATAATAAATCTTTAAATTAATATAATACAATTTTTCTATTCAGAAAATTCTCTCATTTCAAGCATGTACAATGGAAACAAAAATACCTATTAAATTAATAATAGACAGTTTTATACCAAAATATATTACTTAAAACTTTAAATAAAACTGGAAATTACCACAAAATAAATAAGATAAAAAAAAACTGCCCTTCAAGATCCTATCAACAGGATAGGCATGTCATTAAATATTTTCTGTGTTATTATAGTGATTTACATGCAGCCTAAAGGGAAAAAATGAACCTTAAGAAATTTAAAATCAAAGTGAACTACAGCACTAATTCGTTTACAGATATTGGAGTTCATGTTATTTAGCTGTAAAGCTGGAAGAGGAAACATGTAAAATACAAACAAAAAATCCAAGTTACTTTAGCTTTTTTTTTTAGATACTGAAACAATTTTACAGTGTCCACAAGAAAATGTATACGTATTTCATAAAATTGTTAGATTATTCTTAAACCATTACACATCTACGAATTTTATAGTAAAATAAGAATAAGTAACACGCCTATGTAACTGTGTTAAAATTGTGAAAATTTTTTTTGAAGGAAATCGCTAGATAATTAAGTCTCAATTAGTACATTTAAGTAACTAAAAAAGTAAAAGATTTTCCACAAACATAAATAAAAGACATGTACCTAAATAAAATATCATTGCTGTTAAAGATCTCTACATTTAACAGGTTTCACACCCTACTAGAAATGTGACACCATCCTGAAAGTATCCAAATGTTTTATAAGCTTCCCTAAAACTCGGCATGTCACAAGAAGTGAATATTTATCAGAACGCCATGTAAGAGATTTTAGTTTAAAGTGAGCACTACTGTAAATATATCTTATGATACATCTTAAGATTCCAAGAATGTGTGGAAGATATTGTACAAACTAACATCAAAGTAGTCATTTCTATTAAATAGGTTAAGTGATGATTTTTAAAGTACATAGACTAAAACATTTTCCATACAAATCTAAAAGAAGCGATCACCATAATTAATGTGTATAATTTTCCACAAAAGACAAAAGAAAACTGGGGAATATGTAAATGAATCTGTTAATGGCATTTAAAACTTGTAGACTTAGTAAATGGTTCATCACAAACTTCACAAAATTAAATCTAATCTAAATGAATCCGCTGATGGTCATTAAGATACACAGACTGTAAATGATTTTCGACAAACAACACTAAGAGATGGAGAGTTTAACAAAATGAGTCGCTGTTGGCATTTTAGATGTCCAGACCCTACAAATGATTTCCCACAAATATCATAAGAATATGAGCCTACAGACTACTGAATCCACTGATAACATAAGAATACCAGATATTGAAAGTGATTTCCCACTAACATAAAAAATGAATCCACTGATGACTTTTTAAAGGCTTATACTGTCACAAGAAATGGGAGTACATCCAAATGAATGCGCCTGTAAGTTTTAGATGCCCAGATACTGTAAATGATTTCCCATAAATGTCACAAGAAAAGGGAGCTCACCAAAATGTATACACTGATGAACTTTTAGATTTCAAGATACTGTAAATGATTTCCCACAAACTTCCTAAGAAAATGGGCGTTAACCTAAATGAATCAGCTGATGAGTTTTAAGACTCCAAAACCGTGTAAACGTTTTCCCACAAATTTCACATGAAAATGGACGCTCGCCCAAATGAATCCGCTGATGAGTTTTAAGACTCCAAGACTGTGTAAACGATTTCCCACAAATTGCACATGAAAATGGACGTTCACCCAAATGAATCCGCTGATGAGATTTCAGATACCCAGACTCTTTAAATGATTTCCCACAGACATCACATAAAAACGGACGTTCGTCAAAATGAATCCGCTGATGAGTTTTAAGATGCCCAGAATCTTTAAATGATTTCCCACAGACATCACATGAAAATGGACGTTCGCCCAAATGATACCGCCTGTGACGTTTAAGACTCCCGGACCAGGTAAATGACTTCCCACAGACTTCACATGAAAATGGACGCTCGCCCAAATGAATCCGCTGATGATCTTTAAGACTCCTAGACCACTTAAATGATTTTCCACAAACGTCACAAGGAAATAGACGATCACCCAAATGAATCCGCTGATGAGTTTTAAGATTCCCAGGCTCTGTAAATGATTTCCCACAGACGTCACATGAAAATGGACGATCACCCAAATGAATCCGCTGATGACTTTCAAGACGCTTAGACTCTTTAAACGATTTCCCACACATTTCACATGAAAATGAACGATCAGCCAAATGAATCCGCTGATGGGTTTTAAGATTCCCAGATGCTGTAAATAATTTTCCACAATCATAACATGAAAATGGACGTTCCCCCAAATGAATCCGCTGATGGGTTTTAAGATTCCCAGACTCTGTAAATAATTTCCCACAATCATCACATGAAAATGGACGTTCGCCCAAATGAATCCGCTGATGACGTTTAAGATTTCCAGACGTCATAAACGATTTCCCACAAACTTCACATGAAAATGGATGATCACCCAAATGAATCCGCTGATGAGTTTTAAGATTTTTAGACTCTGTAAATGATTTCCCACACATTTCACATGAAAATGGACGATTACCCAAATGAATCCGTTGATGAGTTTTAAGATACCCAGACTTTGTAAACGATTTGCCACAAACTTTACATGAAAATGGACGTTCGTCAAAATTAATCCGATGATGAGTTATAAGATATCCAATCTCAGTAAATGATTTCCCACAGACATTACATGAAAATGGATGTTCACCCAAATGAGTTCGCTGATGTCTTTTAAGATGCGGAGGCTGCATAAATATTTTTCTACAAACTTCATTAGAAATTGGAAGTTTACTCAACTGAATCTCCCCATATCTTTCAAGATCTAAAGGCATTGAAAATGATTTCTCACAAACGTCATGAGATAATTTTCGTTCACTAAAAAGAACTTGCTGACGACCTTCAGATAATGTAAATGGTTTTTTACAAAAGTCAGAAGAAAATTGTTGTTCACTCGTATTAATCCAATTATGATGTGGAGGAGAGTAATTCGTAAAAGATTTTCCACTAACTTTACAAGTATATGGTCGTTGACCCCAATGAGGCTTGTGGTGCATTTTAAGATCCCCAGAAACAAAACATGGATATTTACTCATGTTACTACACAATGTGGGATAGACTTTCTTATCACTTTTAAGACTGCACAGCCAGGAACATGATATATTATGCAATTCGGACACAGTTGTCAGTTCACCTAATTCACTTCTCTTATGGCTTTGTTTGTTTTTAAAACTATTATTACGGCTGTTTGTAGTAATTAATTCCTCTTCTAGTTTGTTGGTTTGAAATTCAGCAATAGAAAGTTCCTGCTGGTAAGCATAACTCCTTTTTTTGCAGTCACAAAAATCTCTAGAAACAGAAAAACTTTGATATTATTATGTGGTGACAACTTATTATAATAGAAAAGTATGTTTATTCAAAACTTTTAGGTATTGTTCAAGTTTTTGAAGTAGTAGACATAATTCTTGTATCATATAATTCTTTGTTATATATAAAAGTATATTGATTTGCAGTAGTCAACTTAGAAGAGTTAGTATGTCACATTTGTAAGTATTGAACTATATTGCACCCTAAAATTTGTAAAATGCAGAATCAAAATGGCTTAACACAAAAGTGTTTTAGTAAAAAACCAAGAATGGTGATACAGGAAAAATAATGAAAAATGCTTAAACATTTTCACCAAAAAAAGTTGTTATCAATATGTAAATAACAAATTTATAAACATGAGAAATGGATAATGTGAACTACTGCATATTTATAAGACATTATCAATACAAATCATATTAATATTAGCAACAAAATATTTTTTTCTCCTTAAAGAAAACTGAAATCAATAAGTTCAGACATTAACTACTCAACAAATACATAGCAGCAATCTATAGGCTAATATGTCTAGTTGAATAGAGAAGCTTCTATTAATATAAAATTCAACAGTGAAAATTACATGTGAAATAAAAAATTTGAGTTAACTTCCCATGTATATTACATTCACAAAAAAATAAAGTGCTTTAAAAAAATCTTAACGTTACAATGAACAGACTCAATTGGTTATTAGATTTTCACTGGAAGTGACATCAAATCAGATATTTGATAGAAGTAGTTACATGATAAAAATAAAGAAATAACTATGAAACAATATTATGCTGCCTTGTTTGTATCTAGATTTTATTTCAGAAATGACTTGACAACAAATTTCTTCACATTTTTACTGGCTATCCAAAAGCATTTTGAAACATAAAACAATTTATACATCTTAGTTGATTGAAATAAATAGCTCTTTAAACTAAAGACATCAACAGTATAATAAAGTTGTACTGGAAACAACCAGCACACATAAAGATGCAGTCTACTTATATAAATCAATATACTGGCAGGTATTACAGAGGGTTATATACTGTCTCCTATACTCTTGAACTTATATTCTGTATCCACTATCCAGACTACCTAGCAATAAGTTGATAAACCAACTAGATAAACAGCAAATGGCTAAACATCAGATAACACTGTGATCTTCATGTACATCTCAGCTCTTCAATGGCCTACAGAAAGAATTAAAACAGCAAAAAATATGAACTTGTTATCTATCTTCAAAAACAATGTAGTTTTCTGCTTGTATGGCAATAAAATTAAAGTAGAGACAAATTCAAATATCTTTGACGCTCGCTTTACTAAAAGGGGTTCTACAGTAGAAAAGATCATCTATGGCAACAAAAGCCTAAATGTCTAGTGTAAAATTGTGACTTCCAGTCAGCACTCGTTACAGAATTGATATGTGCTGTTGGCAGTATTGCTGGGAGTCGAAGCCTGGACACTGATATCTCATTATCAATCAGGAGGAAGCTTCACAAATTTGACTTTAAAGCCGAATATTAAGAATCCTATTGGACATGTAAAAAGCAAATGACCATCAGAAAACACAGGATGACATTTTTCGAAACGGTGAGTAATGACTTATACGGCTTATCACTAAAGGCAAATCGCTGAAAGAAGCAGATGATGACGAAGGACAATCTCAATTAATGGTGAGACAGCCACAATACAGCCTGCTTAATAAGAGTAATGGATAACACTGAGAACTATTATTTAAGGAGAAGGCGGAAGTAGGAGAAAATGTTTTCACTTGTTGCGAAAGAAATTTATGTTAGAAAGTACTGAAACAAATCCAGATTTCTAAGCAAAAATTAGACATTCCAACCATAAATGGATTTGATGGCTAGGTGAAAAATTGAAGTGAAAGTAAAAAGGCATTATGTATTTAGATCTCTTTAGTTCAATATATTGTTTCCAATGAATGGATTTCATCTCTGAAGTTCAATTCTGGTTGGTGCTATTATTTGATTTTATTCCAAATACATTATATCCATAAATTTCTTTGGCCTTATGAACAGGTGATGGCAAAAAGCAAAGTCTGGTGTATATGATGGACCATACCAAATCGCTTTATTCACCTCTCTGTTTTCTATTTGGCAAAGCACCACAGCAGCGGGTGTATGGGTGTATTTCCCTAGTGAAAAATGAAATTTTCGTTCATAATGCAAGTATTAATTCACGATTTTTGTTATGTTAATACAATATTGTTATAGTTTCAGCCTTTTCAATTTAATGAATACATGCAATTTTCATTTTGATCACAAAAATCGTTGCCCATTACCTTTCTGACAAGTACAATTAATTTCTCCTTTTTTGGAGCACATCAACTGGCTTTCTACTGCTAAATCCATTAATGCGAAGTGTGCAGTAGTAGATTCTAGTCTCTACCAAAGTAAAAAGTTTTAGCACAAATCTGATGGAAACCTGGTTAGTGTGCAGGGCGTATACTGGCGATGAGGCATGGAAAGATATTGCAATACATACAAAAAGTACTGCATGGAAGGGAAAAGATGACCATGACCACAAGCTGGCACTCGATTTCAGGCACAAGGGTGTGGGAAGATTCTCTTTTTTAGATAAGTGTGCCAGGTATTAGAATGAGTTACCAGGAGAAATGATGAATAATTTACCGAAAACTTTGAAAGTATTTAAAGATAAAATTTGTAGAGGGCAAATGTAGGTAGGTGCAGGATGGGGGGAAGATGGGTGTGTAAGGAAGCCTGTGCTCCATTGCAATTAAATTAAATTAAACTAGATTTAAAATTCGAATTATTTCAACATTTGACAACTTTGGCATCCATTTCTGCATCAAGCGTTTTTGTATTTAATTGTTGATAGAAAACTTCCTTAACCGCCGATCGTCCAACACCATATTTTGCATGTTCTTGATGTTTTCAACTGTTCTCATGCTAAACCCATAAAAACTGAAAGCTGAGCATTTCACCAGCTTAACAAATACTTTAAGCAAAAGCTGAAAGTGATCTTTGCAACATAACAAAAACCAAGAATACCTTGGCTTGGCTCTTTGGAGATATCTCACTTCCAGAAACCTCTGTGGCAGTGTCACAATGAAGTTAACTGCATGAATTAATATCATCTTAAACATACTGGAACAAGCTAGGGCACTTCTGCTTTAGCAATGTAGTATTGAGCATGTGTTTCCTAATTGACATAAACAAGGGCACACTAAGTCAGCTGATGCTGCACTCTACAGAACATGAAGAATCATCAGAATGTGCCTAAAACAGTCATCTGTGAAAATTGTGGGAATATTGTTTGTCATTGACCCCACAGACATAAGACAAAATGTAGCTACTAATGTTACCAGGCTCAGAGAGGAATCTCCAAAAACCTCAAACCTGGTGCAAAGATCACCAAGCAGAGAAAGACTGTAAGTCTGTAAAAACAGAGTGGGATAAAACATTGAATGATGGGTCAAGCTAAAAGATAGTCTGACATTTGGGTCTGAACAGCCATGGCTCATACTGAAATCACTAAAGCAATTAATCACAACAGAGACTATGGATTAATGGGGACACTATTTCTTCTTTCAGATTTTAGGATCACTGACATTTAGGTCATCATACCCTAGAAAGGACAGGGGGTAAGCAGCAGGAAAGAATTTTCCCATGCCCTTTATAAAAGAACCCATTTTACTTTAGAAGCCAAGACCTACTACTTTACCATTATAATGATTTAGAACATAACAACATAAATAGAAAAATATTTAATTAATACATTATACTTTCCCTAGCAACTTCTGTTTAATCTAATCTTATCTGAAAGGAAAAGGGCTTTTTCTATTTTTATTCATCATATTTAAGATAAATTATTGACTTAAAAATTAGAAACAGTTTGTAAATTTATATATACTGATATGGATTCTTTATGTTGTTCCTACAGTATCTAACTAAATAAATCCTGTATGCTAGATCCAGGATGAATTTTAACTGCAATGGAAAGTATATTTTAAAACAAGCAAAATAACTGATGAAAGAAGCTGATTAACTTAGATGCCACATTACTACTATTAACTACAATCATTAATGCCTATTCAGCAACTTCCCCTACTTATGCCAAATATGTCACTCGATTTCTAAATTGAAATTATTTTAGAGTATGATGTAAATTATTTGCACTTCCTCGAAAAGATATTGAGATATGTAATTGTCTCAACTACAAAACAAAATCTCTTCTACTAACTTACTCCTGAAATCAAGTATTCTTATAATTTCATAGTTCCATATTAATTTCCATATAGTATAACTTATTCTTCATCTATTACCCATCTAGGAGTTAATGATGTCATATATCAGTCTTTATAACAATTACCTATATGCCTCTCAGCACCCCACCATCTCCAAACTAAATACCAACAATGTGGTTCCCATATTATGACACCATTCACTAGCAGTGACTTCGGCAAGAAATTAACAGATTTCCATGAATTGCCAACTGTGCTTTATTGAAAAAAAATGGAAGTAACAGATTTGATTTTTTAAACTACAAATTCACTGCTCAGTAAAGAAGGAGGTTGTCATAAAAAGCTAATTCCTTCTAATAAATTTGAAAAGAAAATCTTGATACCTATAAATTAATTCTTAGTTATCACAGAAAGATGGCAATTTCTATTGTATGAAGCTACCCAGAAACTAGACAGCAAAGAAGCTATGTATCATTCATTATAACTCGGTTCATAATTACAATGCCAATTGATCCAACAGCACAAATATTAGTTTATAAATTGATTAAACTAATAATAACTAAACAGATATAAATCTAGTTTTAGTGGAAAAATTTACATCACAAGAAATAATTGAAATCAAACATCACAATAGCTACAGCATCAATAAAAATAATAAGGCATTATCTTACCTTCTTTGTGTAATCCTGTTGGTGTAGTTATGAAATTGTAGTTTCGTCAAATCTTTGAATACTTTGGAGCAGTATGTACAAACATATAAGGGACCTGAAACAGCTGAGTTGTGGCTGAACACATGTTTTGTTAGGGAGCACCAAGATGAAAAAGTGTCCGCACAGAATGCACAAGCAAGTTCAATTAATGATGGCTCATTAAATATAATGTTATTGTTCTCTTGAAAATAGTGAAAAGACAACTTTGATAGATTTGAGTAAACCAGTCCACAGTACTGACAAATATATAATGGCGAATTTACACATAGGTCATGACTAAACACGTGGCTTATTAGCAAGTCCCTTGAGGAGAAATACTGAAGACATGTAACACATGTATACTGTGACGGCCTGGCCACTGACATGATGCTTCCAGTAGTTATACTGATATTACTCACAGCAGACACAACCAAAATAGTACTTGTAACTACTCCACAAAACTAACAATATGCTGGTGGCAACAAAAAAGTTTGTTTTCCTGCAACTTAACTTTTTGTCTGTAAAGAAAAAGAGGGGAAAAAATTCAGTTCCTTCATTATAAACCACACAATTACATGGGGACATAAAAACCATGTATAATATATAAAAAATTATAAAAGCTCTTAAATTGTAGGATCAGTATAGACATTAAGAAACTTATTTTCTTCACTACGATATGGTAATAACTATACAACTGACAAGTGTAATATTATGTATCTGTTATATGAGAATGACTGCTGGTGTTCACTGTGTCAGTGACTAGTGCCTACAGGAGTCAACCATGACTGGCCACTGAACAGTGGTGAGTGGGGTGCTGTCAACGAACTAGTCCGTTTTCATGTTCATTTTCCAGTGAGCTACAGTCAATATCCAACCAGGCTTGGATTTGTTTAGTTCAGTAGGATAAAAGACCCAAATCCATTACAAAATAAAGCAATTCTTATTATCAAGAGAATAGTTGGGTAGAGCTGTATAGCGTGATTCATTACAGTAAACAAATGATGCAACAAGTGAGTATTTAAAAGGAGTAGCTAGCTACAATTTAGTTATTGCAGTAAAAGCTAGGTAGTAAATTATGACTACCAGTATAGAATGAGAAAGACAGGGTGACAGACAGTGAAATGTGATGTTTTTATGGCACTTGTATTGGTTGATATTTAAGTACAGGTGGGATGCTCAACTGGTACACAAGGAGACAAAAAAATTAAAATACAGATGGAAAATACTGCTGACTCACTGGAATGGCTCACAAGGCACGCTTACACTGCTATTAGCAGGAACTGTACAGAAAAGTTTGTTCAAGAAATAAAAAAATAAATCAGTAAATCAAACATACATCATTACCTTTCTACTTGCAATATGTTGGAAGTAAATATAGAGCTCTATCTCTGCTATATAACCTGACCCTAGGACAATGTCAAATGCCACCATCATACATAAAATGGGAGTGCACAGAATCGTAACATGTTTTTTCCATTATTGGTAAGATCACGAATGAACAAAGGAGTTTTGTGCAGGGGCGTAGCTACCATAGGTCTAGGCAATGCAGTGCACCGGGATATCCAAAGGGCAGCCCATGGAGCCCCCAAGTTTGGGCTCAGAAGGCCCACGGGCCTTCAGGGAGAACCTAGATACGCTACTGCGTAGGGGGCCCCAACCAATGCCCAGGGGCCCCATGATCGGCTCAGGGGGCCCCTACCAACAACTTGACTGGTATGTATACACTAAATGTGAAAACTAACGAAGAGAAACTAGGATTATTTTTCACTTTTCTTGATTTTACAAAAGTATTCATTAGTCTCTTCCATTCAGTTGACTAACTTATAACTTGATATATACGGTATTTTCACTATATGTATATAGGGTTTTACTATTGATTCAAGGTAATCCTCACTTTAACCACACAAATAGTGAAATTCATAAATATAACACTCGTACCAAGACAGACCTTCATATCAAAGGACATAACTCTAAGGCAGCAGGTAAGAGTGCCTATGAAATGGGAGCCAGGCTATATAATAAGCTTCCAGCTCATCTAAAGATATTGACTGGGAATGAATTCAAAATTGGAATAAAATCTTATCTATGTAATAAGGTCTTGTACAAACTTGATCAATTGTAAAAAAATATATGTATGAATGTAATAAGGTCTTGTACAAACTTGATCAATTATAAAAAATATATGTATTAATGTAGCTTCTGTATTGACTTTGCTAGAAACTTGTATCACAAGCATATTGGCAATAAAAAATTATTATTATTATTATCAAAACTTCAAACCTACTTCAAGTAAATGAGGACCCCAAGACATTCAAGAAAATAAATGTAGGCAACTATGGGGGCTTCAGTAGTTTTGCAAAAGGCTGCTAGCGGACAATCATAAATAAATACACACAACACCAGAAGATACAAATCACGGTACAGCACTCACAAAGCAAACGGCGTTCCTGCAACACCGACCACAACAAAACAGAATGTGGTACAAAGCCCTGGTTTGCTGAATGTAAACATTTGCACATAGAAGCATTATATTGCATTAAACTAACTCAACTTACTAAAATTCTTCAAAATAACGTTCGTAGATACTGTAAAGATACACCTACTGATGATAGTTTCAGATGATGAAAGAAGACATATTCAAACATAAGTCGAACATGATTACAACTGAAGTTACACTTGTTAAGAAGGAAACTGAACAGATTTAAGATTGTACAATCACAAACCCACTGCAACACACAATTTTTAAGTAATCACTGACGAACCTCTATGAGCTACTAGTCTCCGCATTGTAATAAGTAATACACGTACTGAAGCGTCCATTAACACTAGAAACATAGAAACATACCTCCTAGTTAATGCGTGTCACTTTTATTGCCTCTACATCATTTCAAATATTCGTCTTTACACCGCAATGTGTAACACTAGAACACAAACACAACGTTCCACCATGAATCAGCTGATACGAAACAAAACAACTGCAAAGACAGTACACACTGAAAATGAGAACTACCACTCTTAGTTTAGTGTCTGAATTATCAGTCACTCGACTGTCTGTAATCCCTGATGTTTCATCTTCAAGTCACCGCGTTTTACAGATACAAACGTCATAAGCTAATGCAGAACTGAAGGTATTATTTTATATGGAATACAGCCACTGTTATCTGAAACCTTAAAATTTCCATGTTTCCATATAGGCTAGATCATACTCGAAACTGTTTGGTGCATGTAACTAATTTACTAAACCTGTTTAATGTAACTACAATAACTGACACCTATAGAATTTCAGCAAAGGGTGATCTCGATGTAATTGAATTTGTTCAAATTCATTCATTTACGACATATGCAGCTCATGCGGATGAGCTATTCACAGCTTAAAAATGAATAATAATTATGTGTGACGAACAACGTGCGGGCCCTGTACTAGAAATTAGGACTCTTGACACTGGTAGCATAGCATATACGCACATTGTAGTCACCAATTATGTGATTTTGAATGATTATTTGATGGAGGAAGATATGCTTGGTAAACACTGTTAGTGCAAATACCTCGATATAACATTTCCTATATTGTTCAACTGCTAGGGAGAGAGTCACAGATAACTAGAATTGCTCTCTTCAATATTCTCTTGATTTTCTTTATTACTTTATCGCCGCTTGTTTTCGTTGGTAATCCGTTGTAAGCGGATTAAGTCGATATTTATCCGTGATCTATTTCACTAAATAAAATAAATACTTACAAATGTACTTTCAATCTTTATTCATTCATTCATTTAAAAAAAAAAAAAAAAAAAAAAAAAAAAAAAAAAAAAAAAAAAAAAAAAAAACCGTGACCGATACCAGCTACGCTTAGATCGAAGATTAAATACGGACTTATAATGCCAGTTGATTATAGCAGAAGCTAAAGAACCGATCGTGGTGGTGTAACGGCAAGCGTTCTGGCCTCGCATTCGGGAGGACGGCGGTTCGAATCCCCGTCCGCGCATCAAGATTTGGGTTTTCCATGGTTTCCCCAAATCACTCAACTTGAATGCCGGGATGCTTCCTTCAAAAGGCCATGGCCGAATTCCTTCCCATTCCTTGCCCCCATTCTTTCCCGTCTCTAAAGACCTAGTTGTTATAGGAGACGTTAAGCAGTAAAAAAAAAAAAAAAAAAAAAAAAAAAAGAAGCTAAAGACAGTGACCCTTAAACAGACTACCAGCTTTTGTTCAATTTGTTTGACCACTGACTAATTTGGCTACATCGAAAGTTCAGCAATATTTAAAGATTGAATCATCTGCATCTGACAGGAGCATGTCGGAGCTCTTCAGGAGTGAAAAAGATTTATCTTTTTTTTTTTTTTTTTTTTTTTTTTTTTTTTTTTTTTTTTTTTTTTTTTTTTTGCTTATGGCTTTACGCCTCGTCAACGTGGGAGGCGGAAAAGGATGGAGAACAAGGAACGAGAAGGAATACATCCATGGCCTTTTAAAGGAAGCATCCCGGCATTCGCCTGGAGTGAATGAAAACTATGGAAATGCCAAATATGGATGCTCGGACGGGGATTCGAACCTGCGTCCGACCGATTGCTAGTCCAGGCGTCACCGCTCAACCACCACGCTCTGTGTTAAAGAAGAAAGGAACTCTGATATAATAATATGTGCAGGTTCACAGTACCTGATGTAAAGGCCCCACGTGACCATCTAACTTGTCGGTCACACGCTGTGCCAGTCAACTTGAATGGCAAACTTGACAGAACAAAAACTCTATAATGTTAACACCAATATGCTCTACTATATAATACGAGGTTTGAAGATACTTCATTTATAGAGAGTGGCGAGGGGGTGTACCGGAAAATTACGGGATTCGCGTACACAATTATGGTCGGATGACTGCTTGAATATGGTGTCTGTAGCGTTTGAACTACATTATAGGAACTAAATAACGGAGTTTAAGAGGTAGGAAGGAAGGCAAGAAAAATTTTCTCTGGAAATGCGGAAGTAAATGTGTAGGGAAATTTAAAGGGACAGCATCAGAGAAAAGTTTACCGGTATTAACAAACTTTGATAATGGGGCAGATTAATCTAACGTTCTCACACTCAGAATGGCGAGTGTCGAGTAATGGGACACACTGAGTCAGACTTTCCGCTTCGTCCGCTGTGTGTTTGACTGAGCCTATATACAAGCATATTAACATCAATCTCAGTTAGTGGGCAATATACAAGATATTTAGTATGAAATTGACAAGGAAGGCCAAATTGACAGTGTAACATATGCTCTTTCTAAGGCATTTGACAGAGTGAGCCATAAAATGGTGTTAAATAATGTAAAACCTTTGGAGTGGATGAACAAGTAGCCAGCTACATAGAGAAACTTTTGAAAGATACTCGCAGGTGTTCGGCCGGCTTCCCGCATCTGCCGGTACATTGTCTAGGATCCAAGTCATTTGTATGATAATTAAGTGACCCTACACCAACAACATGTCAAATTTAAGGGGTCATTATTTTGTGTTACTAACACAAGTTGTTTTGTTTTCCCGCACACCTTTGCCCAATAAACTGGTTTCCTACTCCCAATTAAAAGCAGAAATCCCGCTGCAGAAGCTGGTTTCCAGGGCTGTCATCTCAAATAGTAACTTGTTGTGTCACTATGCAATAGGTCAGGTAAAATAATAATAATAATTGCAACAAATATGAAGAAACACACAGTAAATTTATCGAAGTTACAAACATCCAAGATTTTAAGGGGGGAAAAAAACGAAAATATGAAAACTACCTACTATAGGCAATTAAAGACAACTTTAAAAATTACAATACACATGATTTCTACAAGACCTTCGTGAACCAAATAAAGGGGTACTCACCACAGAACCTATGTTTCAGAAAACGAAATAGTAAACTTGCCCTGACAATGAAAGAAAAGTGCCAAGATCTGGCCACTTATTTTTCACAGCACTTGAATTTTAATTTAAATTAATTTAATTTAACTGCAATGGAGCACAGGCTCCGGTGGCAGTTTCCCTACACACCCATCTTCCCCCTATCCTGCACCTACCTACATTTGTCCTCTCCAAATTTTATCTTTAAATTCTTTCAAAGTTTTCGGTAAATTGCTCGCAACCGAAAAAGAGGTCCAGAAAATACAATTTGAAATAACAACAGAGACTCATCTCCACCAACACAAGAAGAAATTTATGCTCATATAAAGAAACTTAAAAATAACAAAACATTGGGAGAAGCTGGAATTGTAGCCGAAGTTTTAAAAAATTTAGGGCAAAAGGGAAATTCCAAAAATAATCCAAAACATTTGTCAGGCTGAAAAAATACCAGCATGGAAGACTGCTCTAGTCCACCCATTACATAAAAAAAGGTAACAAATCAGATGCAAACCAGTCACATACAAGATTCTTTCAGTCTGTCTTTTGAAGTGAACACAAGAGCAGTTAGAACCTAAATAAGCATAATATGAAGCAGGATTCAAACCAAAAAGGTTTGCTCTAAACAAATGTTCAACCTCAAAACCATAATCAAAATGCGAGCCCTCAGACAAAAACCCCTAGTATGCACATATGAGGATTTCAAAAAGGCATACGACTCAATAGACATGCCTTCACTATTCCAAATTTTGGAAGAAACACGATAACTCATAAAACAAACACTAATTGGCAATAAATCTAAAGTAAAATTCATGAACAAAATTTCAGAACCCTTTGACATTCAAACAGGTGTGAGACAAGGCGATGGGCTCTCTTCTCTTCTGTTCAACGTCATTCTAGTCAAGGTTATGGAAGAGTGGGAGAAAGAACTCAAGAAATGGAAGTGTTGGGAGCCAATCACACTTAGCTTTCCCAAAAACAATCTCTACATGCCATACCTCGTTTTTGCGGATGAGTTTGCGATATTAACAGAAGATGGTGAGACTGCAATCAAATGGCTTGAGAAAATCAAAGAATGTGCAGAAAAAGTAGGGTTACAAATCTCATTCGATAAAACTGAATTCAGCAAGTTTGAGAACATAATTCAGTAAAATCAACAGAGTATCATACTTTAAATACCTCGGAAAATCCATCGAACTGACAGGCCTTGAGAAAATCTCTCAGCAAAATTGGCTCCAAAAAGTAAAAAAAAAGATTAGGGTTAGTCCAAAATCTCTACAACAAAAAATACATGTCAAGACAAAAATCCGGCATTATAACACAGTCATAAAAACAACAGTCCTCTATGCAAGTGAAACGTTAACCCTTAACAGAAAATATGACCTATCAGAAATTTAAAAAAGGTAGAGAGGAAAATCATTAGAAAAATTCTAAGAATAAGACTCACCAAAGATGGTTACAGACTACAATCAATCAAAACAACAGGAAAATTTTCAAATATCGAAATTGACATCAAGAAAAGGAGAATTAAATTCTTTAGTCACCTGAAGAGATTACCAGAAAATCAATTGACAAAAACATCACTTAAAAATCCAACACCTTGGCTGAATTAAATTTGGAAGGATCATAAAAGTGCAAACATAGGAGTAACAGACATCTTAGAAAGAAACACCTTCAAACAAAAAGTAGACAAATGGGGAATTATAACTGAGCAACCAAAACAATAACAATACAGACCATAAGTGGTCGGTCGAACGTAAACAAGCTTTCTGTTAAAGCATGAAAGCATATTGGAACAACTCAAAGAAAACTTGATGGGTCATCTAACTTCTTCCATTGGGAGTATTCGGCAATAAAAATAATAATAATAATCATAATGCGAAAATTGTAATTCTCGAGAACGGAAGGTCAGTCGTTGCGTTTAAATCGTAACAGCATATGGTTCGAATTAACATACGTGTATCGGAACAAGAAAGCAATGCTTTCTCTCACAGTCAAATAGTTTGTTTCAATAGTGATATAAAAATTATTTCACGACGTATGCAGTATAGGTTTATTAAAATTATGTATCAAATAATTAAATTGATTTTGGTATAAAAACATTTTATCTAAAATAATATATTTCGGAACTTGTTATTTCTTTGACAATGACCTCCAAAATATAAATTATGGAATTCGTGATATTATATAATAAATTAAACATATTAATTTTGGTCGAAAGAAATATATAGAACGTCATTATGTGTGTAATTGTTCACCACCGACATAATTTCAATGGAAGAGTAAGTTTCTTTGTATCGATGCCAAACGAGGAATTCAGTGATGTAGGTTATTGTAACCGGATAAAAAATTAGAGATCGACTACTGAAAACTACTCCTGTGGGCAGCGTCAGTTTTGGTGGAACAGGTTCCTGTGGCGTACTTTCTTTCTAAATAAAACTTACGGTACGTCATTAAACCAAGGCACTGGTTTATGCTTTACAATATGTTTTTTTTTTTTTTTTTTTTTTTTTTTTTTTTTTGCATTTAATTAAAAAGTCTGATTTTCTGATAACGCTAAAATTTATCTGGTAAATTTTGATAGAAAGCAGTTATCTATTGCTTGTTTCAATGTAGCGAAGATTAATGGCACCCTACAGCTGCCAAGACAATTTTTAGCTGATCCATCGAAAGTTCTCCTACGATCTAGGACCAGGAAAGTATTTTCTCCACTTCCCTCAAAATTTGTAGCAATTCCTGGGAACTGAAATGTTGCCTTCAGTATTGGACGCCAAGTTGTTGAAAAATGCTTCATTGTGATAAAGTTGACCGGTGCGTGACCGTGGGAAGTTGCCAGGAAGTTTGTTGATGGGTGAGAGATTTTACATTTATGAGTAGATTCTTTTTTTTTTTTTTTTTTTTTTTACTTATGGCTTTACGCCTCGCAGACGTCGAGGTCATTAGATTGGTCTTCGGACAAGAATGTGAAGGAATTCGGCAATGGCCTTATAATTATTATTATTTATTCACAAACAATTACTGACTACTTTAGAAAAAGAAGGATGAAATTTTATGGACATATTAGCAGGATGAACAAGAACAGGCTCACAAGGCAAATCTTCGAAATAGTAAACACCAGTAAAAACAAACTTAAATGGATATATGAAACAGAAGAGGACCTTACAGAATTGGGGATCACACAAGACAACATAAACAACGTCAGACCATTTTGTCTTGACCTTTGAATATTTTTGCTGCAAACCACTTTCATTTTAAGGGGTAAAAAGAGGTGAGTGTATCATTTTCTGTATTATTTTGGTAAGAAACATTTTGCATGACTAAATTAATTTCTATCAAAACTTTCACCGTGATTAGTCTGATGGTATCGACTGAAGATAAGATTTTTATATAGAACATTGACAAAAATTAAGGGAGTGGAGCGGGTAAGAGGAGTGTGTTTGCAAGGCAAATATTGACAGTATTTTTCTCTTTATATTAAAGTAGTTCCATCAAATCTGATAAAACATGTCGATTTGTATAAAAATTAAGGGGTGTAAAAGGGTGACGGGATCGTTTTTTTGATTTTTTTGTTAGAAACTTTTTCTGTGACAAAATACATTTCTGTGACAACTTTTACGGTGATCAGTGTAACGGGGTTGACGATATGCTCCATGTGGTCCAAGGAAATTCAATTGAGGACTTAACTATTTTATGGATTTGATTTAAGCTACTGATTAATATATTACTGTCGATTGAATGCATGTA
>JARYHS010006964.1:6976472-7014585 GCA_031002005.1 Vandiemenella viatica
GCAGGTTTCTGAAATAAACGATTCAAATAGAGGGAAACACAGCAATATTTTACTTTTTGGATAATTTGGGGATTAAATTATATACGAGTACCAAGTTATCTGTTTCTAGCTGTATGAAAAGCATACAGGAATTATTTTGATGGAGTGTTAAAATTTTTGTTTTTCAGTGACTTACAAAGTAAGGAGAGAATGAAAGTAAAATTTAACAGATTAGTTTACCATTCTAAGCTCAATTTATAATGAAAATCGAAGGCATATAAAAATATTAGGCTAGAAAGTGATTTCACTTTTGGTGTAGATTCCCAGAAATTTACAAGTTTTAGACTTTTGATATAGTTTATCAGTGTATGAATTTAGAGCTTTCTACAAACACAGAAAATACTTCAGAGTTTTAATGATCATTAGTGTGCAACTGAGTGACACATTTGTGAAATTTGCATTTGAGTAACTTACAAACTATGAACTAGAAGCAGGAAAAGTTAATGTGTTTGCTACAATTCCTGATATCTTGTAATAGAAAAATGAGGAATGGATCATGTCGCTAAATGAAGAAATTGAGGTACAGTCGGGAACAGAATTCGCGAGACTCCTCACCTATCGATTATGCCTCGTTCCAGACACGAATATCTCATGGGACAGCATAACTGGTAGGTGGTACACTAAATTCATGATAAAATAGACCTCTCATAACCAGCACTTTACCCAAAACTAAAAAAATGAGCCTGCGCAGCAAGAAACTAGCAGATGATCGGAGGCAAAGATCGAAGTTCTACAGTAAAAATAAACAGGAATATCACCATATTAGTCATAATAATTATTGAAATAACCAAATCAATTGATTATAGAGAGATGATTTTTTTCGTAATATTGATATTCATTGTGCAATTTTTTCCTGGAATAAACAGTTGACAATTCGCTAGCAAACGCAATTATATGGCGAATACCAAAAAGAATATCTAAATTACGATGTGAAACCAATAACAGCGTTTGAATGGGCAGTTCCACTTTCTAGCGCTGAAGCTTTATAGAACTGTGTGTGACAAATACACACAAAGGTTAAGGGTAAGTAGAAAGAGCAATTACGAAAGAACTCTAATGGTAAACTACGTCACGGAACATAAATAAACTATTTCTAGAAAATTTAATGGTTCGGAATTTTAACGCCTTAATTATGTTTTCAGTATACCATATTTATAAGGTAAGCTTAACTTTAACGCAGTAGCAACAGTTTTAGTAGTATTAATAATAATTAAGAACAGCAAGTAAATAAAAAAATCCGTCTGCAATGTGAATTAGTGGTTCCACATTTTAAATCTGAAAGATGGAGGTAGGAAAGCTTTCATATCTCTCTTTGTTTCTAACTAAAACTGATACTAATATAAATTTTTCTGTCAAGCATTACTTCCTGCTATCCAAGCCCCCTGGCATTTTGGAGGACGTGAATTCAAATCCCGTCGGGCATCCAATTTCAGTGATCCATGCTTTTCGTAAATCTCTCCAGTTGAGCTCCGGAAACATTCCTTCAAAAAGCCGTGGCTGAAATTCTCAATACTATACTATAAGGATTCATATCACATTTTCGTCGAAGATATGAAGAAGAAGGGAAAAAAAAGAAAAACGTGGTGGCTATGTGGTAACACTCATATCCAGCTTCTGGAGGTCGTGGGTTCAAATCTCCAGCTGGCCATCCAGGTAAGCGTTTTAGTTTTTTTTCCCAAATCACTACAGGCGAATGCAGGTATTGTTCCTTCAAAAGGCCGATTTCCTCCTGATTACTTGCCCCCAGTCCTATACTGCCTCTAATGACCTCAATTAGGTTTAAAGCTAGAAGCAAAAAAAAAAATTTCTCAAATAAAAAAAATTACATCGATTTGGTGTGTTTTGTACCTTTTCCTTGTTGGATTTATCTCATTCAACTGCCGAACATGATAGCGAAGGGACTAGACTGCTATTTCGACATGTGGAGAGCCCCTAGTTCGGTGTTGTTTTAGGGCTGGTCGACGTCGAAACCATTACAGAGGAAAAAGAACGGGGGGCATATTTAGGAAGGAATTCGGCCATGGCCAATTCACGGAATCATTCCAGCACTCACGGAGTGATTTCGATTGGTCATGCAATACGAAGATTTCAACCCCTATCCTTCCATTGGGATGGCTTGAGCATTACCGGGGCTCTCCATCACTGGTGTGAATCTTTCCAGGGGCATGGGTATTAAAGTAGGTGGTGTTGTATGTCTTATGTCGTCTTTCAACTGTATGAGCGAAAAGCATTTGCAAATACACCAGTACACGGGAAAATCACTCTAAACGAATTAACTGGATGAATGGTTATCGGGAGGAATGCCATTAACAATTCAAAGACCATTTTATTGAAGCAAAAGGCAATTTACCGGCTTCAAATATATAAATTAGGAAATTAGGTGGACTGTAGTGAAGCTCTTTAGTGTTCAGGGTGGGGTTTTTAATTTCAGTTGAGTGTATAGGATTTAATCTCTTTATCATTATAAGTGGTAATTTCGTAAAAAGAACATCTTCCTGCTGGCTCAATTCACCCGCAAGGAGGAAATAACCGCTCTGACTAACGTTTCGAGGAAGTGTTTATTTACCAGTGGCTCTGAGGATGTGAAGAACATTTATTCCAGTAGAGTTAGCTCTCATAAGGTTTGTGAATATTACCATCTGTACTCGAAATATGCCTATTTTGAAATTATGAGCACTTACAAATACAGTGACAGCCATTTCCCAAAGGTAACAGAAACAACTTCATGTAAGTTATTTGATTATAGTTAGAAGACCGATGAAAATATTGAAAAGTAACATTGAACTAATGTGTATTAGTTATTAAAAATTTCTGAAAATTAATTCTAGTGGAATTTGACTTCAGCATACCCTCATTGCATCTTGTAATGTTCTACTTGCACTATTTGATTACAAAACGAATAATCAATATTCTAGAATAATAGAGCTATTTAAAGATATATGGAAGTGCACGTTATTGAAAATTGACTTGCCTCCATCTGCTGATCAAAATATTTTATGACCTTCAGTGCCTTTGACCATTTACCCTGCTGACTATTGTGTCAGCCTTGGTTGAGATAATGTGGCACTCTATTGTGAAGTCAATACAAGACGAACACTACACTCATTCAAAAGCAACCATATGCGACGGAGGACTCGAATCGGTGACCTTTATTGTTACTATTATTATTATTATTACTCCACTATTCACTAAAGGTGTGTGTCGGAGGGTGTATTGCACCTATCCGAAAGGTTAATGATTTGAAGGGATAATTGGGATATGGCAGGAGGCCTTTAAAATGCGATGACAGAGTTCTAGCCCCTACACTGCTAGCTCCAGCTTAAGTATCTTGGTAGGACTCTAGTGAAGGAATTTGTGAATGTGTCTGCGGTCGTGGTTTGCTAACACAGGAGACTGTTCCGTAGGCCCACCAAACAAGGAAAGTATCAGATATTTTAGGCATGCGATTTTCCTTATCTTTGTTCAATCAACGTGCTTATTACTATCTGAGGCTGTTGTATCACACGGTTAGGAGTCGAAAGAATTATACAGGAGTAGAACCGTATATCCTCATGGAACCGGGGCTTTCTGAACCTTTTTAAATTTGTTTCCAGGTCGACTTCGAGGTCATTGGAGAGAGAAAAATGGGCTTTTTGATGGATCTAGCCCTACTTTCCCTTGCAATGAGTTGGAAAAACCGTAGAAAATAAAAAACTGGATGGCCAGAAGGATATTTGAACCCGCAACCTCTCGAATGTGAGGTCAGAACATTGTTGCTCGTCCACAATGCTAAGTTTTTTTAATTGACCGTAACCTGTAGATATATAGGAACAATAATTACAGACTGACTTGGCCATGAAACTTTATATATATATCTATTTTTGCAGTCTAGTAGCTGACGCACAAATATTTGATCAAATAAGGATGTCATATCTTAATCACATCGTTTCTCATGAATCCGGAATTATCCATAATACACCCACTTTTATAACCACATATGTAACCATTCAATTAGTTTTTCGAAGAAAACATCATTTTCTTTTGACAAATCAATCTTAATTCATTTTGAAAAGCAATCCTTTTCCTTCAGAAGGTACGCATAAGAATTTTAAAAGCTCCAATGCATATGGAAATAGCCAACGCCACTAACTGTAAGACTGACAACAGTCTTTTTCCAAGACAATTCTTGGTTGTAGAAAATGCCATGGTGGCTCCCAAAGTAAGAATTATTGTGCCGGTTCAAGTTCCCGTTGGCTATCAGATTTCGTTTTTCCATCTTTTCTCAAAATGTTTGCAGAGTAATGCCAGGATGATTCCTCTGGAAGGTATTGATCAACTGGTTTCGTGTTCTTTATTCACGGTTCTCTGCAGTATTTATTTACCTCCACACTAATGAGGCGTTTAGTCCTAATTATTAAAAATGTTTAATTTATAAAAAAGATGATCTGGTGTGCAGTTTACAGAAGTGAAATTTTAATTCCATAATACTGTAAAATAAAAATTTGAAATATACAGAAATTATTTTAATTTTTTGTATTGACATGTATTTGATGTATATATGAGAGGCATGGTTTTCAATCGTCGTTCATGAAACCACATATCAGTAAGTTGCTACCATATCGATATCTGATAAGCTGTTTTGGATATTTTAAAAAATATATTACCTTTTATTAGGCGGGATCACGGGTAATAAACGATTCATGTTTAATTTTTCAGCAGCACATCACAGTTCCTAGTATTTAAGAAGTTATTCACACATCGAAACGAGATAATTACTTGCAAGTTATTATTTTCTAAATGAATATAATCCAGCAGGATTCCTGTCAAACTTTTATAATTATAAAATTGTATTTCAAGTTATCATTTTCTAAATGAATATAATCCAGCAGGATTGCTGTCAAACTTTTATAATTATAAAATTTTATTTGGTACTGCTTTGTCAAGCCTTTAATGAAGGAAAATGTAGTTTTATCTCGATGGCAAACAATTCTGAAGTCACAATAGAAGAAAATAAGCATCGTTTCCTGCCAGAAGACTTCCTCATCGAATGAGCGACTTTTATTCAAACATTAGTCTGCTTCAGTGTCAATCGCTTCACTAGCCACATCTAGCAATTTGAGTGATATGAGAAGGCGGCAATTACAACTTTGCATGAAGAGCTATATTCTAGCATTTTTATTGCTAGGATCATAAATATAAACAAATAAATATTCTTCCAAAAAGTAATTTTTAACAGTCAATAGACAGACCTCTCAAATTGCTAGATATAGCAATTGACACTGAAGCAGACTAATGTTTGAATACAAATCGCTCATTCGATTTGGAAGTCTTCTAGCAGGAAACGATGCGTAGTTCCTTCTATTGTGACTTCAGAATTGTCTGCAATCGAGAAAAAACTACATTTTCCTTCATTAGAGGCTAGACAAAGATGTATCAAAATAAAATTTTAAAATTGTAAAAGTTTGAAAGGAATTCTGCTGGATTATATTCATTTAGAAAATGATAACTGCAAGTAATTATCTCATTTCAATGTGAGAATAACTTTATAAATACTGGGCACTGTGATGTGCTGCCGAAAAATTAAACATGAATAGATTTACTCCTCATTTCCCATAATAAAACATAATATTTTTTTAAAATATCCAAAAGAACTTACCATATATCGATATGATAATAACATACTGCTATGTGGTTTTATAAACGACGATTGAAAACCATGCCTTTCATATATGCGTCAAAGACCTGTCATTCCAAAAAATAAAAAAATAAAAAAAATTAAACATAATTTCTGTATATTTCAAATTTTTATTTTACAGTATTTTGGGATTAAAATTTCACCTCTGCAAACTGCACATCAGATCATCATTTTTTATACAATAACCATTTTTAATAATTTAGGCAAAACACCTCATTACTGTTGAGGTAAATAAATATAGGAGAGAACTGTGAACAAAGAACATGAAACAAGTTGATCAATACCTTTCAGACGAATCATCCTGGCATTACTCTACAAACATTTTGAGAAAAGATGGAAAAACGAAATCTGATAGCAGACGGGAATTTGAACCGGCACAATAATTCTTACTTTGGGAGCCACCATGGCATTTTCTACAACCCAGAATTGTCTTGGAAAAAGACCGTTTTCAGTCGTACAGTTAGTGACGTTGGCTATTTCCATATGCATTGGAGCTCTTAAAATTCTTATGCCTGCCTTCTGAAGGAAAATGTTTGCTTTTCAAACTGGATTAAGCTTGATTTGTCAAAGGAAAATGTTTTCTTCGAAAAACTAATTGAAAGGTTACATATGTGATTATAAAAGTGGGTGTATTATGGTAGATTCCGGATTCATGAGAAATGATGTGATTAATAAATGACATCTTTATTTGATCAAATATTTGTGTGTTAGCTACTAGACTGCAAAAATAGATATATTAAAAAAGTTTCATGGCCAAGTCAGTCTGTAATTATTGTTCCTATATATCTACATGTTACGGTCAATTAAGCGACAATATTCTGACCTCACATTCGAGAGGACGCGGGTTCAAATATCCTTCTGGCCATCCATTTTTTGATTTTCTACTGTTTTCCAATTCATTGCAAGCGAACGTCGGGCTAGATCCATCAAAAAGCCCATATTCCTCTCTCCAATGACCACGAAGTCGAGAAGTCAACCAGGAAACAAATTTAAAAAGGTTCAGAAAGCCCTGGTTCCTCGAGGATATATGGTTCTAATCCTGTATAATTCTTTTGCCTGTTAACTGTGTGACACAACAGCCTCAGGTAGCAATATAAGCAAGTTAGTATAATGAGGATAAGGAAAATCGCATGCCTGAAATGTCCGATAATTTCATTGTTCGGTGGGCGTACCGCAATCCACGACCGCAGACACATTCACAAATTCCTTCGCTAGATTCCCGACCACGATACTTAAGCTGGAGCTAGCAGTGTAGGGCTAGAACACTGTCATCGCATTGTAAAGAGTTCCTGCCATATCCCGTATATCCCTTCAAACCATTAACCTTTCAGATAGGTGCAATACACCCTCCGCCACACACTTTTAGGGAATAGCGGTGTAATAATAATAATAACAATAAAGGTAACTGATTTGACTCCCTTGTTGCATATGGTTGCTTTTGAATGGTTGTAGTGTTCGTCTTGTGTTGACTTCACAATAGAGTTTTTTGTTTTTTTTTTAGGTCACATTTTTACAGCCTAGTATCTAGAAACTAAAATAGGTCTTAATTTAACACAACAGTTTTACATTTAATATATTTAATAATTCAACAGATAGTTCCAGAATGAATCATTTCAATTTTTGTTACGTATGGTTTGGCAATATCTGTATAGTCTTTTCTTGTTGGCACGATACATACGATTCTTTCGCTGTTTGCATACATTATAACTTTATAAACTTGCTGCATTTTGTCATAATTGATTTATTACAGTTTTCTAGTTTTGAATAGTGTCTGCAGTTTCCTGTCCACTTTATGGTTAGAATTTTTAATATTTCACTATGTCACTTTGTACGTCTACCACTGCTACTATTACTAAACTATTGCTACTATCTACTACTCTACCATCTAAGAAAGAATTTTCCAGCATTGGTATCGGTGCGGTAATCCGAATTCCAAATCCCCTGGAATAGCGCACGTTCTCAGTCTCTCTGGCAGCCAAAGTGACCGAGAAGGCCGCCCATCGGGAGACTGGCCACCTCCAACACTGGTTATGAGAACTAATTTTCCATGATATATACGTAATTGCAGAAGTAAAGAGTCTTTAATATCCGGCTAGTAGGTTGTTCGTTTTCACAGGTGAACTAGATTAGCTTAACATCTACTGCCGGTATTTGTTATTTTCAATATTTGAACAAATTCCTATATTAAGATTATTGGCTACATGATTTACAACTTTTACTCATTACTAGCAGTTAAAATTTTTACTTATTTTAAGAGATAACAATGTTTTTCTTCAGAAGCGGCTCGAGACTGCAACTATTATCTATTATTTGTGTTATTGCAATGTCAGACCACATTTTATGCATCAGACTATAGTTCATATGAGCACTAGTAAAGAACTTATACGTACACTATATACTTTTATAAGTGTTGCTTTAGCAAGTTCTTGTTCGTAGTTAGAATATCCAGTGGTATTACTGCGAAACGGTCCATTTAAAGCCTTTAATATGGTTTAAGCACTCCTCTCCGCAGACCAGCTGGTAGCGTTTTCAGCACGATATATGACTCGCTGATCGAGCGCTTAGACACGCATTCGCTTATGGCTGCTCTCGGGTGTTACCCTGTGACCTCATAGCCGGCTTGACTTTGCCTTCCTCTTGTTGCTAATCTTTGCATGATTCTCCTTTTGCAATTTGGATATATTTTGCGTCACTTTGTCTAGTTTGCGCCATAGTTGCTCACAATAGTGTGCCACATTATCTCAACCAAGGCTGACACTATAGTAATCAGGTTAAATGGTCAAAGGCACCAAAGGTCATAAAATATTTAGATCAGCAGATGGAGGTAGGTCAATTTTCAATAACGTGCACTTAAATATATCTTTAAATAGCTCAATTATTCTAGAATATTGATTATTCGTTTTGTAATCAAATAGTGCAAGTAGAACGTTACAAAATACAATGAGGGTATGCTGAAGTTAAAATCCTCTAGAAGTAATTTTCAGAAATTTTTAATGACTAATACATATTAGTTCAATGTTATTGTTCGACATTTTCATCGGTCTTCTACCAATAATCAAATAACTTCAATAATATGTTATATGAAGATGTTTCTGTTACTTTCAGGAAATGGTAGTCACTGTATTTTTACGTGCTCGTAACTCTAAAATGTGCATATTTCAAGTGTAGATAGTCATATTCACAAACCTTATGAGAGCTAACTCTACTGAATAAATGTTCTTCACTTCCTCAGAGCCACTGGTAAATGAACACTTCCTCGAAACGTTTGTCAGAGCAGTTACTTCCTCCTTGCATCTGAATCGAGCCAACAGGAAGATTTTCTTCTTACGAAATTACCTCTTATAATGATAAAGAGATTAAATCCTATACTCTTAACTGAAATTAAATACCCCTCCCTGTGCACTAAAGAGCTTCACTACAGTCCGCCTACTTTCCAAATGTATATTTTTGAAGGTGGTCAGTTGCATTTTGGTTCAAAAAAATAGTCTTTAAATGTTAATGGCCTCATCCAGTTAATCCGTTTTGTGTGATTATCCCGTGTACTGATGTATTTGCAATTACTTTTCGCTCGTACAATTGAAAGACGACATAAGACGTACAACATCACCTACTTTAACACCCTTGCCCCTGGCCGGAATCGCACCAGTGACCAAGAGTCCCGGTAACGCTCAAGCCATCCCATTCGGAAGAACAGGGGTTGAAATCTTCGTGCATTCATCCATATTTTAATATCGCGTGATCAATTGAAATAACTCCGTGAGTGCTGGAATGATTCCGTGAAATGGCCATGGCTGACTTCCTCCGTGATCTTGCCCCCCTCCATTTTGCTCTGTAATGATTTCTGTGTCGACCAGCCCTAAAACAACACCGAACTACTGACTCTCCACATGTGGAAATAGAACTCTGGTCCCTTCGCTATCATGTTCGGCCGTTGAATAAGATAATCCAACAAGTAAAATGTCCAAAACACACCACATCGATGTAATTATTTTTATTTGAGAAATTTTTTTTTTTGCTTCTAGCTTTAATTCTCATCGAGGTCATTTGAGGCACTATTGGACTGGGGGCAAGTAATCGGTAGGAAATCAGCCATGGCCTTTTGAAGGAACAATACCAGCTTTCGCCTGGAGTGATTTGGGGAAAAAAACTAAAACGCTTACCTGGATGGCCAGATTGGGACTCGAACCCACAACCTCCCGATGCTGGGTTAGAATGTTACCACATACCCACCACGATCTGTTTTCATCTTCTTCTTCATAATATCTTCAATGCCAATGTGAATGAATGTTGATAATATTGGAAACTAGGATCAGGTTAGAAATTCAGCCATGGCTTTTTGAAGGAAATTTTCCAGTTCTCAACTGGAGAGATTTATTAAAACATGGAACACTGAAATTGGATGCCTGAAGGGGTTTGAATTCGCATCCTCCCAAATGCCAGGCCACAGTGTTACCTATAACTCATCGGGCTTGGAAGGCAAGAAGTAATGCTTGACAGAAAAATTTATATTAGTATCAGTTTTAGTTAGAAACAAAGAGAGATATGAAAGTTTTCCTACTTCCATCTTTCAGATTTAAAATGTGGAACCACTAATTCACATTGCAGACGGATTTTTTTTATTTACTTTTTGTTTTTAATTATTATTAATACTACTAAAACTGTTGCTACTGCGTTAAAGTTAAGCTTACCTTATAAATATGGTATACTAAAAACATAATTAAGGCGTTAAAATTCCGAACCATTAAATTTTCTGGAAATAGTTTATTTATGTTCTGTGATGTAGTTTACCATAAGAGTTCTTTCGTAATTGCTCTTTCTACTTACCCTTAACCTTTGTGTGTATTTTTCACACACAATTCTATAAAGCTTCAGCGCTAGAAAGTGGAACTGTCCATTCAAACGCTTTTATTGGTTTCATATCGTAATTTAGATATTCTTGTCAGTATTCGCCATATAATTGCGTTTGCTAGCGAATTGTCAACTGTTAATTCGAGGAAAAAAATTGCACAATGAATATCAATATTACGAAAAAAATCATCTCTCTATAATCAATTGATTTGGTTATTTCAATAATTATTATGATTAATATGGTGATGTTCGTGTTTATTTTTACTGTAGAACTTTGATCTTTGCCTCCGAGCGTCTGCTAATTTCTGGCTGCGCAGGCTCATTTATTTAATCTAGGGTAAAGTGCTGGGTATGAAAGGTCTTTTTTATCATAAATTTAGTGTCCCACATACCAGTAATGCTGTTCCATGTGGTATTCTTATCTAGAACAAAGCATAATCGAAAGGCGAGGGGTCTCGGATGAATTCTGTTCCCGACTTTACAAAAATAGGCAAAATCTCTTCAAGAAAGGGTTGACTTTATTTGGCGTTCAAACTGTCAGATGCCCATTAGCTACAGTTGAAGCAGTAGTTCAGTGCCGATCTTCATCCAAACCAGCTGCTTTAGAATATTTTTTGTTCATAGTAGGAAGATCCATATTTTTTTTAATATCAGAATATTATAATTGATATATCTGTCGTTACAAGCAGGCAATTAGCGTGGTAGCTTCTATAAGCTGTTAACTTATCAGAGAAGAGGCAGTGGTGGGAGGTGGCTGGTAGTGTGGGTGCTTCTGTGTGTGTTTGGGTGGTGGGGAGTGATGTCCCAGAGATTCTATGCCCACTCGGCTGATGTGGGGAGGTGTGGAGTGTTGTACCTGTCTGGTGATACTGGCACTGCAGGGCGGCAGTAAACGTACTGTGCGACTAAATAATTCAGAGTAAAACTGAGGATCAGTAAGAAGTGCAGTGGCAATTATTTAAGCCTTTGTTTCGTTACCGAGCATGCTGGGAGTGCGGTAATGCTCTCACCTTGCATTCAGCATGATGTATGTTAGAATTCCAACCAGGCTATCTAGCTTTAGTTTTGCATTGTTTCTACAATCAGTCCCATCAAATGTGATGATGACCATAGCAGAATTTGTTCCCATTTCTTATGCCATACCTTTCCTGTCTCTAATAACCACAATATAGATGAGGCATGAAGCCATAAGCAAAGTAGTTTGTTTCTTTGCAATGTACCAGTAATCCAATTAATTATCACATTTGCACCTATAAACTTCAGTTCAAATGAACCAATGCTTATTGTGGTCCACAGTTCACTATCCTGCGGTGCCCTTAGAGTCCAATAGGTACCACACAGAGGCCTTATTCAACTCACTGTAATTTGATCGTGTGCCCCTGACCACAGCTTTGATGCCAGATGGCAATATTGTTATGGAAAGCTATGACTTGTTGATGCTATTTGAATACTTTGATCGGCCATTCAGTTTTTTATTTCTGTCTACTCCAATTCTTTTAAATTCTTGCATAGCATCTTACTTCAAATAGTAGACCAGATTAATGTTGTTTCAAAATTTTTGGCACAAGACCATTCAATGGCTTACTTCTGTATTGTTTAAAAAACTGTAGAAAGCTACTTTTTACTACATACTAGTAATTTAAAATGTTATTGATACATTGTTTGACTTCCAGTGGGAGATGGTTCCTTGTGTAACATAATTTTTTTGCTTACTTCTTTGTATTTATAAACAACGAATTAATTCTCTTCCTGGTATCAAGTGTCAAGAAATATAATATTTAATTTTTTCTTTCTTAATGATTATTAATTAAAATCATTACTGAATGTTCTTTAAATAGAATATATAAGTTTTCCTGACTCTAAATTGTTTATTATTTTAATGTTCAATTACAAAACAACCAACAGTTTGCTTTAGAGAAACTGAATATCCAAACAGAAATCTAAATTATTATTAATTTGGAAGAATGTGTATAAAAGTTTTTTTTTATGGATAACACAATAATTACAGTGCTTAAAATAGGGTCTATACACTGCGACTGTTATGTTTCTTGAGTGCCATTATAAAAAGGCTTAGTCCAGCGTTTCTGATCAGGTTGATTGGTTAGTCTAATGTGCCTAGATAAAAACTCTGTTCCTAAATGGGAGCATGGATTCAAATCCCACACATGATGAATTCCAATTACATATTGGGTCTATAAAAAGCAACTGGTATATTTAGCAACATCGTAGGGCTCCAAATTGCACATAACAGGGGTATTGTATAAAAATTATCTGTAGTTTATTGTCTTGATGTATCTTGGTATTTGCATTACACTAATCTGCATGCCATATTGACCATTCAGTAACTGCATTTGCCTATATTTCTTCCTAATTCCATTTTTCAATGAGCAGCCTGATGGCTCAGTGGTTAATGCGTTTGAGAATGTGCATCATTAATGAAACTGTCTTCAAAGACTCCAAGAAATTCAAATAAAATACTGATTTTTACTATTCAAATATTCCATCCATGTCATTCAGTATAGTAACTTGACAGTGCCATAACTGTAGATGATCTATCACTCAAAAACACTCAAAGTCATTAACATGAGCCATCTAACTGCCTGAACCACATACATTCACATCTATTCCAACTTACACCAAACACATATATTTTCAAACTCACCCACATGTATCAACTTCCATGGGCAGTCTTCCAGCAACATGTGTCAACATGCATATAAGCACCACTGACTAAAATGTACCTGTAAAAGTCAACAGTCACTAGCACTACAAAATATCTCTCAAACATGCATCAAAACTCACATATAGCAAAGGAATGTCCTGCATAACATGGACCACTTCAATACATATCCACTATGACCAACATACAGTACATTTTGATATTTGTTTACTTGTAAATATTATTTGAAACATAATTTTTTAAGATGTATAATGAACACCATTTAAAAATAATTGTTTAAAATTTTGCTTATCGAATTCAACTTGGTACATAATCTGATGTAGAAAACAGTCAATAGCTCTCCCTTGACAATTTTGGTTTTTAGTTATGTGTGGTTACCTAAGGGAAAAATAGAGTTGCTCAATACAATTACTGTGTGTGTATTGCCATGATATAATTTTTTTCAATGCCTTGATAAAATATTTATTGTCAACCAGTACTATAGAAAGTGTTAATAGAGATAATAATATGCAAATTTGGATATCACAGTTTCTTAGCATAAATGCACTTTCAAATTTTTTGTTTTGTTATTCTTTTGCTTAGCGTTTTACACCACATCAAAATCGAGGTCATTAGAGCTAGGAAAGTTTTGGGGTAAGGATGGAATTTCGTGATGACATTTCTGATGCAGCTATACCAATATTATCCTTGACGGATTTCATTAAACTATAGAGAACTGAAATCTAGATGGCTGCATGGGGAATCGAACCTGTGTCCTCCTGAATGCAAAGCCATTGTATTTTTATTCACCAACCACTCTAGATTTTCCCCTGTTACTTAGAATGTAATACTAAATATTTTCTGATTGATACTAGTATTTTTATTCATGACATCCATTGCTGTTCTGTTGTCTTCTTGCACTGGGCTTCAAAATTTTAATGTTTATCAAACTAAGAGCTTATGTGCCTGTATACTGGGTTTGTGGAAATAGGTTTAGATTCAGTCTTCACATTGGATTTCTGATATAAGTTTCCTAAAGACCTACCAATCTCATTCTAACAGATCTGCAACCCTTACTGAGATTGCTAAATACTATGTTTCTGTTTTCAGTTATATTTAAAAATCCTTTTCTAGCAACAATAATAATTCACTGGCAAAGGCATTTTAATCGTAGCAGTATTAGTATTACCAGAAGTATCTGTGTGCCATTTCTAGTCCTATATCCCTGCTTAATGGATCACAAATAGAGCCTTGTGTGTGTCCACTGGCCAGAGGCATAATGATGGTCATTTTCTGGTATCTCAAGCTACCTACAGGAATCCCATAAAATAGGCTATGCTATCAAGATGTCAAAAAACTGATCACTGCCTGATACTGCATTTAACAATCGAGACTGGTGTGGTTATCTAGTAAGCTACTATATATAAAAAAAACATTGGTATACTGATTTACATAAAGATCTCAGAATTATTATTTCTTTAATCATTTACTGACATTTTATATGTTATATTCATGTAGCTCTGTATTAATTTTAATCCACTTATTACAGTAAGAAAACTAAATATCTCGTTTCTATTTATTTTAGATCCTTTTTTAAAGGAACATCATTATTGGAACTTGCCTGTGTATTCTGTGCGCTGAGATTTGTATCATGGTGCTCTCTAACTAAACACGTCTTCCACCATGTCTCAGCTGTCTCTGCCCCTTTATATATTTGTACATGTTGTTCTCAAGTATTTAAAGATGAGGTGAAACTACAGATTCATAAGTATCCTAGCAGCACATCACAAAGCAGGTAAGGGTAGTATTTCTTATTTTAAATTAAATGCTGCAACAATTTAAAAAAAAAAATGTTGTAAGAGGTTAATTTCTTGTGCCAAAGTTTTGCACTAATACTGGAGTTCCATCCACCTGATCATCATCACTTTGAGCCAATGACAAGTTATGACTAATCTTACAAACAACAATTAGCAATTTGATATACAGTTGTCTTAGTGAATATGATGTTGGCTGTTGTAACTGTGCTGTTACAAATGTAGACCCATCTGAAATATCTTCAGAGAATAATGCAAAAGCAGCTTCTCTTCTGTCTGTTTTCAATATTGCCTCACTTGGCATCTGTGACTAACTAGTTTTGATTTTTGACTTTCTACAACTACGAAAGTTTTTTCATATTACCATGTGCTCCATTGCAATTAAATTAAATTAAAAAAATGTTTACAATTTCAGAAGGTGAGATGTGGTCATTTTATTTTATCTCTATTCTGTAAAAAGGTTTTTTCCTGTAACTTCACTTTCTATAACTGATATTATATCTGCATTATCCCATCACTTTAAGCAATTGACATGTTATGTGTGCTCTTATAAGCAACAATCTGAATTAACTATTTGTCTTAATGGTTTTATGTCTAAAAGCTATACAATAATTTATTTTGATATATCTAGAATTTATTCTGAAAATAACAAATTATCTATTTTCAATGGAGCTTCATTCGGCAGTGTGCTAATCAGTCTTGGTAACTAGAATACTCCATATGAAAAAATTTCTACTTGAGTAATAAGGTTATTGTACAAGAATTGTGTTTTTATAGAGCTGTTTGAAAGAAGCAGTACTCTCACCTGTAAGGATTATCAATTTTAGTCTGTTGTTAATAAACTGAAAGTACTCCAACTGCAGTGTGCCTAGACTGAGTAGAAATTCTTCTATGAGTCAAACCTTCAGGATTAGTATTGTGATTTTGAGTATGACATGTCGACCTGCATTTCTAGGCTGGTTTATTAGTTACTGAATTATGAATTTTTGTCTATTTAAAAAATTTATTTTATATTTTTCATAAAATTGTTGTCAACAGGACCAGTATAATTTAGTAAAGTTTCACAGAGGGTTATGTTCATTTACTCAATGATATTGTTCTTAATTGTAAGAGAAGTATAAAACTTTGTAGACCATTTTTCTCTCATTTTTGATACACTTCTTAGAAGGTACTATGTAAGAGATATTATTTGTTTTAACATAGATTTCTATTATTTGCGATGTTACAAGTAATTTACTTTATAGATATATATTGTGTTGCAAATAAATGTGTTCACAAGATATTTCTTCACTGACCAGTATAATTTTTCAATAAATTTTTGGCAATATATCATTGACTTGGATTCAATAGATTGCTTGATCTGGTGGCACTTCCCCTACATATCTAGTTAGATACCCCTTTATTGTTGTTATTTTTTTCATCATGTTATATGCTTAAGTTTTAAATTCCTTCACCCATCTTCCTACTAATAAATTTTGATTTAAGTTCCTTCACCAATTTGGTAAATATTTCATCATTTCCCTTACCTACAAAACAAAATTTTCCACTTCTTTCTACATGAAACTGAGGGCCAGTTTGTGCTCATACTTGACTTGTCCTTTCCATATACTGCTCCTACTGGTACAACCAATCTCTCTCCAAGCTCTGTTGCAAACATATGCCCCGGCATTCTCTTCACTCTCCTAGAATGACTCCCAATCCAGCTCCATTATCATATCAGTTACTGACTTGCTCCTGTAGTAATTTCCTTAAACAAATGAAGCTGCTTTCCTTTCATGCCCTCAAACTCCTGTATTTAACACCCAGAATGTGGGTTCCAGACTTTACCAATCAAGCATTGGTCTAAGCAAGGTTTTGTAACCTATCATGTTCCCTCAGATGTATTTATTTCATTGAAGTTTTTTCGTGAAACCAATAAAAAATAACAAAAATAAACATTTTTGCTTATACATAATATTTCATGAATGTGAAAAAATAATTGTTTAATAATTATAAATATATTTGATGGCACTCTTTAGCTTGTAAAAGTAAACAGCCTGTACACACATTGCATGTTTGCTCTGCTGCATTTTCCTAAAAGGACATTCCAAAGCAAAATCATAGAGTCTCAATCATAGAAATTTTCTAAAGTCTTCTCAAGCAGCTAATTTTTTCCCCGTCAAATATGTTCTGTTGCTTACTCTTCTGTATTGTTTGGCTTGCAGTGTGAATGGGTCACTATCATTATTCCAAGGAATGAAGTGATTCACAGATCAGATCTCTGCATTACAATACCAGTCTGTCCACACATAGATTCACAAATTTGTTTATCACATTTACTAGTCGATACATAAATATTTAATTACCTTCATATTTTTATTTATAGTGATTATTACCGAAAATAATTGTCAAAACTTGCCGTTTCATTGTAACGGACTAGTCGAGTGGTCTAGCTCCTCTTCTGTGGGTGTACTTTGGTTTCGGCAGAGAGTGTCTGGAAACTCAGGTACTAACCTTTAATGGAGTTGCTGCTGCTGACCTCCGGCGACCTCGGCTCCACTCTCCAGTTCTGCTATAAGGCTATTTACTAACATCAGGTTCTGACACCACTGTGGATTAAGGCCTCAGACCTGTGTGGTTATTAGTATTGGCTCCACCAACTTAGGCTTACTATGGCAAACAGCATGATCTCCTATATTCCACCAGTGAGGACACGGTCTAACTGCTGTACGATACTGTTTATTGCTCGTCCTTGACTGAATACATATCATCCGATTTGATGCCGTCTGCCAGGCTATCCCCATAGGCTTCTATTTGATTTACATCTTCTGAAGTACTAGTAGATGATGGAACAATTACTTACATACATGTAGAATGGCTATCGGAGGATTCCGCCAAGTGTTGCAGCATTGTCGACACTAACGAGAGACCAGGCTATTGGAGAGAGAGAGAGACTATTGACTATCCAACTGACATAGTATCTATCACTGAGAAGACCGAACGCATGCCCTGCTCTCCTTATATTGCCTGTATCGAACATTCTAGACTTCTTTCGGCAATTGACCGGCCAGTGTCCCTGGCTGTGGTATGCGCTGATCGTTTTCGTCAGCAAAACCTGACTCATTACTCTCGTGCGGACGGCAGCGACTCTGGCATACTGTCACGACTCACCTAACACTCGTTTAATTCTAAATCACACAACTAACTCTTTTGCACCCAAACTTGGCCCGTTACATTTTCCCCCTCTTCTACGAAGTCTAGCTTCCATGCGAGACATTATCTAAACTGTTGATACTATCAACGTGTTGCTTAGCCCATTGGTTTTTAGTGTTGAATTTCTACTGTTCTATTGCTTTTTCATCTGGCTATTCATTGGTATATGGTCTTTTCATTGTTCCATCATTTCCTTGCATTCATTGATAATAGGCAAATAGTTGACATGTTACTAACGTTTCAAGGTTACGGGAGTACCCTCGTAGCTGCTTACAATGCGATAAAGTTTTTTTACCCAACATGGCATTACCGCGAAAGTACAGTAATTAACAATCCATTGGTTTGAAACATTTCTGAGAACTTGATAAGAAATTGTACATCATTAATATTGTTGACTAACAGCACATAAATCATATCGTATATTCAAGTGTAGAGAACATCTGATTTGCTAAACAATTGTACAAAAGGATTTATTTTTTTTTTCCTTGTGGAAAATATTTTGCAAGGAATTTCGCAAAAATAATGGTCAGTTGAATTATAATAAATAGATGATATTACAGGTGATACGAGTTGGATCAAATTTCAGTTACTAACGTCATGCATTATCTTATCCAATGTTGACCGTTTACTACAGTTAGTTTGCTAAAAGTCTCTTGTGGTCTACTTGGAATTTGTTTTACACATGACACTTAACACATTAATTAATATTTCGTGGATTTTACAATTGCTTTGTAATCGTTCACCACACAGATGATATTAGTTTACGCAAATTATAAGGTTCATAAAATACCACATCAAACACTGAAATTATTTATAAAGTTGAAAATAACATAGTCTTTGGTACTTGACACCAAGTGTGTTGCTGGTAGCGCCTTTGACAAGCTGAGTTGCGAGGATCTGTGTCAGCAGTGGGTGCATACGACTTCCGACCGTCCTCCTCTGCCTGCTAGAACAATACACTTTGCGCCAGTACGAGTTCCAAACAATCATTTATAAACGTAAATCTTGGAGTGTTTCACAGTTTGGCATGAGAAATTTTTACAAAAGAATTTTAGTTCAAATTAGTTTAAAATTTATAATAAATGCTTTTTCTTTATTTTTATTTTTTCATAATCTAACGATATACAAATGCAGAAGAAACAATTCTGATGATTAATTCAGAAAAACCGATGAAATTACCTTCATTGAGCTATGAAACAATGCGTCTGTCAGTTTTTGTTTGCATACTAGGAGTCTGATATGTGGCCGCCGCTCTCCAGCTTCAATCCAGCCAAAGCCCATTAGACCTGTTGCTAACTTTCCAGTTGTGCTTATATGTCAGTCAAGGTTTACCTTCTGTAATTACTAACTCTATCTAATTGTTACTCCTATTTGTCCTCTTCATAGGGTGTGGCAAGGCTTCTGAGTTTAATATCATACCTACAAATATCTATTCCTGCAACGAAGATATCACCAAAATGTTAATGCCACCTGATGCATCCCATTCGGTTCCCAGTTCTCTGGTTGTTTTTGTGATTTAAATAGTTTGTGCTATCGCTTCCAACAATCACCTTCCTATGTTTCAATCCTATACCTTCATTTACTAAAATTCTTTCCTTTTCCATCTTCAAAGCTTCTTAAGCCAATGAAACAACAGAGTAATTAATTAACAATGTAATTAATCTTTCCATAAATTTGGAATTATTTAGAATTTGAAGCATTGTCACTCCTGCTATACGAAACCTATATATTGTAACTTTTGACATTTTAGACTATTACTACCCCTCATTCACCTAAAGCCACAACGTGATGTTAATTTTTTTCCCCCATTTTTTTCTTTTTCCTGCCTTTATTTTTTTATTTTTTTTATTTTTTTTTATTTTTTGTTTAGCTAGTTATTCCAACATAGTTGTCTTCTTTCGTCCCCATATTATCATTACATTCTTACATTAAATCTTTGCTTCCCTATGGCTTCAGGTCATCAGCTGTTACAGTGTACTGAGTTTTACATTTCGCACTTGTTTACATTCCACGCTGGAGTACTATCCGCTTGCATGCGGTTTCTTCTGCCACTCTTGCATTTACTGATTGACAATGTTCCTTGTAGGTCACCGTACTCATACAAGTTTAATGCATACGAATTATCCCAACAGTTTTAGTTACAGTCTTATTTATTTACTTTAATATCTCGATCCCTAATTAATTAAGATAGCTGATGCAAGAAGAGAAAATTGAAAGTAAACTGTGATTGTTTTTTTTCCGGAAGTTAAATATTCTTTAAGACTTTACCACACTTTTCCTAGTAATTTCGCCTATGATACTATGTCACTTAAAGAGATTGTTTGTTGTAACACTGTCCTACCTCACAATTCTATCCCGGGTTTATTTTACTTTCCCTAGGGCAAACTACTATAGGACCCATCACTTCATAGGAACAGCTGTATTTCCAGTGTTGACTGACCTATTACCGATCATCATCTCTCACCTACTGTGTACTAAGACAAATTTGTCTTCAGGTGACATCGTACACTTCATCTTTCAAACCTAGGGTTGATATACAATCTCCTTTAGAATCAATAGAATTTAATGGTCAACATTCAATTTAAAAGTAATGCAGTGGTGAAGACGGGAATGCGTATACTCTTTTAATAGGAAAGGTTTCAAAGATATATGTTAAACACTTCTAAAAAGATGCAAAATGTTTACAGTTATTTCTTCCAGAATTACAAAACCTTGTATCCTCTAGAGATCGTGTGACTGATAGCATGTTGTATGTTACAATCTTACTTCCGACTTTATTTGGTTAATTCTTACGAATTCACTACTCGGTGAACTATGTTTACTATCGTGTTTGATCAGTTATATATTCTTTATCGTGGCTCACATTCTGCTTTCAGTTATCACTATCAGGCCCATCTGACCAAAAGATCATACTAGTAGCCTTAGGCATACTTTATCGCTTCCGTGACTATTAGCCTCCATTCTAAACTATGCTTAGTGAGTTCCTGAGATGCTCAACCACTATTGCATAGCACGTTTTCAATAATAATCATATCACTATTTTCCTTTATTCCCCCTACTGCAGCTTTACGGGACCCATATCTCTCTTATTTTTCATGATACTAACACCAGTTCAATAACATGTATACCCATCACTCACAATATTAAGCAACAAATATTCTTCATTAGTTCCCTTCTTTACCATATCATTAGTTTCCTTATGCATCCATGCTTCACTCAACAAACATTTAATTTCACTGATACAAAATTCTTCGCCATCGTCATCGCCTAAACGATGAAGTATACACATTTGTATCGTAGCTACTGTATTTATCATTTTTAAATATATTGGGCTACTAGACTGTCACGTAAAATTCCAATTCTTACAGCATAGCACACTATTCCTCTGTGACTAGGCTTTACCTTAAATGGGTCGTATAGCTGAACACACAATTCAGATTTCACATACTATTGTATTTATTAGGCAGTGTGGATCCGCCTTGCAGTAATTATTGTAGGTGTGCACTTCCCAATTAATCACCTGAACCCTTGAGAGGCCTTTATAACAATCACGAAGGATTCACTCGCATGATGTCACTCAGCAACCATTAATACACCAAGTATGAATGCTCAAACCGTCAGAAATTCCACACACAATCTGCCCTTCAGTTTTTAAAAGCCACATTTAAATAAGTATCTGCCAGGTTTAAATAGCCACTATTCTTTACAGAGAAACTTAGCCACAATTTTATGTTTCCTTTCACACGCTAAATGATTTTAACTGCAGATTATTCTTATTACATAATTACATTACTTTATTGGATCTGAAAGTTCATGATTACTTGTAACATCTTACTTGAACTGCTTCCGTTCAATTTTCAAGACTCAGGTCAAGGTTGCTAATTTACGTATACGAAACATAAACATTTTGTGCATCCTCTTGTCAGTTAATGTAATTGATCAGACACTACTCTTTGGTAATGATATGTTACACCGTTTTCCGCAAAATTTCAACTCAAGATAAAAACTTTTCAATACACCCAAACAGAAAACATTGTGGTATAATTCCTACACATTTTGGGCCTATTACTAATTATGCACGCGCTTACCGATTAACATGCAAATGATTAGAAAAAGTTATTTCAAAATGTTGTAAGATTATTATTTTAATTACATTACAATGGAACATAGAAGGAGTACTTTTAATTTAACATAAAAAAAATGAGAACCACTGCCATAATATTCTGCTGCAGTTTGCCAAAGTTATTAGCTCAAGACCATTTATTTATCTTGCAAAACAATTTTACTCGAACTGAATAATAGATTTTCGGCCAATGATTTTCCGCCGAATGCGAAAGCCCAACCAGACATGCAATTTATATAATTTAATGATACAAGAATGCATCTTCGTTTTCCGAGCTCAATGAATAGCAAAACAGAAATCTTAAGCAAAAAATTATGTTACAAATATAGCTCACATTTAAATTTGAACTGAACCTCTGAATAGACTATGAAAACTCTATTACAACTCATTTTGATCTTGCAGCTCAAATAGTTCATAATTTAGTTAAAAAAAATTTCAAGTTTAGTGAAATTTCTTCTTAAACAGGATTTTTTGTAAGTTATTTCATGCCAAATACTGTGACTGTTCCAAAACTCACCTGATTTTGCCGCTGGAAAACCGACGTGTTGCCGCTGTTGAACCGTGGTGCACTGTACTGCGTTGCACCCAGCCGCGTGATACGTGACTCTGCTGACTGGCACCTGACGCCTGCCGTTGACCTCTCCACTACACCGAAGCTGTTGCTCTTCTAAGACTTAAACTTTTGACTACTAGCTGAGGACTAAAATAAGCTAACTCTCTCTCCTGCCCGTCTGCCGTTAGGTCGTTTCTGCCGTTCTACACTTTTCTCTTCCCACTATTTCCTTCCAGTGTTTTCTGTACCTGAAGTCGTTGCCTTCGACTCTCGCCGATGGATTCGATCATCTCCACTCTGATCACCAAATTTGTAACAGACTAGTCGAGTGATCTAGATCCTCTTCAGTGGGCGTAATTTGGTTTCGGCAGAGAGTGTCTGGAAACTCAGGTACTAACCTTTAATGGAGTTGCTGCTGCTGACCTCCGGCGACCTCGGCTCCACTCTCCAGTTCAGCTATAAGGCTATTTACTAATATCAGGTTCTGACACCACTGTGGATTAAGACCTGTGTGGTTGTTAGTATGGCTTCACCAACTTAGGCTTACTATGGCAAACAGCAGGATCTCCTATATTCCACCAGTGAGAACACGGTCTATCTGCTGTACGATACTGTTTATTGCTCGTCCTTGACTGAATACATATCGTCCGATTTGACGCCGTCTGCCAGGCTATCCCCGTAGGCTTCTATTTGATTTACATCTTCTGAAGTACTAGTAGATGATGGAACAATTACTTAAATACATGTAGAATGGCTATCGGAGGATTCCTCCAAGTGTTGCAGCATTGTCGACACTAACGCGAGACCAGGCTATTGGAGAGAGAGAGAGAGACTATTGACTATCCAACTGGCATAGTGACGTGGCTACTGACAATCTATCGCTGAGAAGACCGAACGCATGCCCTGCGCTCCTTATATTGCCCGTATCGAACATTCTAGATTTCTTTCGGCAATTGACCGGCCAGTGTCCCTGGCTGTGGTATGCGGCTATGCGCTGATCGTTTTCGTCAGCAAAACCTGACTCAATACTCTCGTGCTGACGGCACGCGACTCTGGCGTACTGTCACGACTCACCTAACACTCGTTTAATTCTAAATCACACAACTAAATCTTTTGGACTAAAACTGGGCCAATTACATCATATTATTAATTAGTTATTACAGTTGATAATTTACTCTAAATGTAATTTTGTTTAAAAAAATGGTTGTTATTATTTTATGTAGGGAGAGATAACTCAGACTTAATATTTTTGTGTTCGTATTTACAGTCATTATTAATGTGAAACAGAATTTTATATCAATGTAACCATACACCTTACTGTATTGATTATTGTAGTTTGTTGGTCCTGTAGATATTATTAATTTTTTTATGTGAAATACCCAATGGTTGGGTTAAGTTTCATTTAATTAATTTAATCTTATTGATGTGTTAATTTTTTTTATAAAAGGACATACTCTTTTGTTGACAAGTTCTATATTTATAATCATATTTCATTAGTATTTACTTTAAATAAAAATGGCGAATATTTAGTGTTTTTCATTTTTCATCACTTTTCTTTTTATTAGTAAATACAATTTGATTCTCAAATATGAAGTTTCTAGTTCATTTCACTAATAATTAGTGTAGCTATTTCTAAATACAGTTCAATATATTATCATAACATATCACCATGGTTATTTTTGTGTTTCTAGGAGTTATTCTGATTGTCTAAGTAACATTCAGATCAACAAGCAGACTCAATCAATAGCTGAACATTTAAGAACCAGTGCAGTAGTGTGTCAGACGATTGTTTTGGGTGAACGCCAATTTTTTTGGAAAGACTGTGGAAATTTTTTTACAGATTCTGGGACACTTAAGAACCATCAGAGGATTCATTCAGGCGAACGCCCATTTTCATGTGAAGTTTGTGGAAAATCTTTTACACAGTCTGGGGATCTTAAGAATCATCAGAGGATTAATTCAGGCGAACGCCCATTTTCTTGTGAAGTTTGTGGAATCTTTTACACAGTCTGGAAATCTTAAGAATCATCAAAGGATTCATTCAGGTGAACAACCATTTTTATGTCAAGTTTGTGGAAAATCTTTTAGTTTATCTGGGTATCTTAAGAAACATCAGAGGATTCATTCAGGCGAACGCCCATTTTCTTGTGACGTTTGTGGAAAATCTTTTACACAATCTGGGAATCTTAAGAAACATCAGATGATTCATTCAGGCGGATACCCATTTTCTTGTGAAGTTTGTAGAAAATCTTTTACACAGTCTGAGGATCTTAAGAATCATCAGAGGATACATTCAGGTGAAAAACCATTTTTATGTAGAGTTTGTGGAAAATCTTTTAATATATCTGGGAATCTTAAGAAACATCAGAGGATTCATTCAGGCGAATGCCCATTTTCTTGTGAAGTTTGTGGAAAATCTTTTACACAGTCTGGAAATCTTAAGGATCATCAGAGGATACATTCAGGTGAAAAACCATTTTTATGTCAAGTTTGTGGAAAATCTTTTAATATATCTGGGAATCTTAAGAAACATCAGAGGATTCATTCAGGCGAATGCCCATTTTCTTGTGAAATTTGCGGAAAATCTTTTACACAGTCTGGAAATCTTAAGAACCATCAGAGGATTCATTAAGGCGAACGCCCACTTTCATGTGAAGTTTGTGGAAAATCATTTACACAGTCTGGGAATCTTAAGTATCATCAGAGGATTCATTCAGGCGAACGCCCACTTTCTTGTGAAGTTTTTGGAAAATCTTTTACACAGTCTGGGGATCTTAAGAATCATCAGAGTATTCATTTAGGCGAACGCCAATTTTCTTGTGAAGTTTATGGAAAATCATTAATAGAGTCTTTGTAACTTAAGGGCCTTCAGAAGATTCATACAGGTTAACTTTATTTTCTTGAGAGGTTCATGGAAATTTATTTTCACTGTCTGCTATTCTCAAAGTGTATAAGCGAATTTATTCACATGAACGTCCATTTTCTTGTGGCGTGTGTGGAAAATGTTTTGCAGACTCATGTAGTCTTATAAACCATCAGAAGGTTCATTTAGGGCAATGCTTTTTTGTGGGTAGTTATGGATATTCTGTTGTACAGTCTATAAGTTTGAAATGTAATTTGTGGATTCTTGCAGATAAATACAGAATCTGACGATAAGAAAGTACATAAAAAGTTTCAGTTGTGTGAATAGTGATTTTTTATTTATATTTGAAGAATATCTTTTATGGAATCTAGACAAATTTTAAGTCACTAGAGAATTAATAAGCATGATATTTGATTTTTGTGTTATATTTGTGATAAAACTTTTATGTTGTCTATGGATCTTAAAAGTCTTTGGATAGTAAATTGGGTGCACTTCTTTCTTACAGAATATTTTGTTATTTTCACTATAAATCTTTTCAGTAAAGCTGCAATATAGAGATATCTGTTAATTTGTGTTTTAATAAAATCAGTGTAATAGATAAATAAAACAATGTGTATTAAAAGTAAGGTGTTCTAGAGTGTCAATAACTGTTGTGTTGGAATGTTGGAGGAGCACAGTATGACAGTTATTAAATTGTTCCTTAATTTTAATATAAATAACTAAGTTGTTTGTAGTATATAGAAAATTTACTTAACTCACTTATATTATTTTATGTTTTACATTATTATTCAGACATATTAGTGTATTGATTGTTTAGTATAAAATGTAAGACAGTTTACTAAAATATATTTGGAATGATTATTATATATTTGTAGGTTTATCAACTATTATTGGAAAACAAAAATAGCCTCAGTGGGTTATATGTTCTACAGTAGTTGGTTGTAGAAAAAATATTTTACTTTTAAATTGGTGTTTCATATATTCTTTTTCACATTTGAAATAAATATTATCTTTTACCCAAAAGTAAAGAAATTGTTGCAGAAATGCCTTACTCTAATCTGCATCTGAGTATCCTTGCCTCCCACGACTTTTTATGACTGTCCATAAGGGACCATGCATAAACTTCATTACTCTTTTTTAGCATCACCCAATGCGTGGAACATAGAGTTTTCTGTTGACAGTTACTACTGTTTTTCATTGTTGGCTTGTCTTGCAAATTAATGGGTTTATAATGAACATGACTGATATTTGTATGATATATTCTTTTGTATTACAAATATTCTGAACCACATGGTGATTATAACCAGCAAACGAATAATTATTAAAAAAAATCTTTAGTAGGTACATCTGAGGTATTATTTTCTTCTTGAGTTTTGTAGAAAACAATTATTATTACCTCATTCATAATTTTGATTAATTGATCAAGTATTGCAATCAATATTTGCCACATGAAAGAAGTTAATAGTAGCATCATTTTTAGTTATAGGTTTTTTACCTGATGTTTTGTCACCTTTCTCTCTACATTACCAGAGAATTATTCATTGTCCTGCTTAGAAGTTTTCTATAATTCAATGATTCCATTTTAAAGTTTGAAAAAATGCTAGAAACCTTTCTGTGTAATATATAGATCTATATCATATCAATTTCATACTTTAAACTAAGTATAATGCTTTAGCAAGCACTACTATTAAAAATGCCCTAATAGTCACTTAACTGGCTCAAAAAGATTTCATCAAGAAGCAGTGTGGTGACCTATTTCCAATCCTATTAATGCCAATGCGAATTTTTTCTGGGTGAGGGTTAGTGGGGGGAATTTTGTGAGACATCTACAATTTTAGCCTACGTATCATGTGCCTGATGCTTTTAACATATGATACTGGCTGGAAGGTGTCAGCTATTTTAGACAGGGTCATCCTAGAATTATGGCTTAAAGTCACACACAAGTATGGTGCTGTAGGTATATTTTGTACCCAAAAGACAGCGATAATTAAATTAAGGGAATATATATCTGCATGCTATTGTGTATTTTCTAACCTATCTTAACTGCCCCAAATAGAGTAAAAAAATTTAACTGTTCAGTTTCGACCCCCTTCCCCCTATATATGCCAGTGCAGTTATCTACCTAATCCTTCTCCCCTCTGACCCAACTACATACTTTATTGATGCTCCCTAAATTATTGAGAAAGGCCACTCTCATATCTAGTGTTGCAAATATGGGGTAAACATAATGTAACTCCTAAAGTATATTATTTTCTTCATTGGAGGAAGTATTATTGATATGTATAGATCCATCAGCTAGTATAAAGAATAGTGGAACACAGTGATTCCTTTCACAAACATAACACAATATAATTTAATCCGTATGTCTATTTTGCTTTACTGAGACAAGTTTGAAACACAGCCACCAATATAAATACAATTATAGGCATATAAAGCAAGGATAGATGTTGTGGGAGTTTTAAACATCCAGAAATATATAAGTCGTAAAGTTCGTTAAGTTCTGCAGTCACCTTTGACCATACATCAATAGAGTAATAGAAAAAATTATGTTGTCTTGCCATAGCACATTACAAAATTACCAAGCACGGTGCATGAGCGGTAAGGCTCTGGCGTTGAATTCAGGAGGACACAGATTTGAATTCAAATCCCTCCTTCCAGATTTGGGTTTTGCCTAAAATCATTGTAGGATGAATACTGAGGTGGTTCCTTCAAATCGCTATGACCGAATTCTATCCTGCATATTGTTCCAATTTCTTTCCAACCACTAATAATCCTCAGTGTTGATTATGTATCAAACTGAAGAAATTACTGGCTGATAAGGATCTTATGTGATACTATTACATAGTTTCTGATGTACAGCTTGTTAAAATCTGGTTCCAAGTTACTGGGTTATATTTTAAAATAGTAGTACAGAAACGGTTTTAAAATAATATAAACTAACCGTGCATTGTAATAACATTATGAAATAACTGCCAGCAAATGACAACATAACTGCTATGTGAGTGATAGGGGCAAAGCAGTAGTTTTTTATTTTTAAATAACATCAAAACTTTTCTCTGCTAAAGAAAAGAGAGCCCTTTTCAAAATTTGGCACAGAACTTGTTCCAAAAGCTATTTTCCATGGGTATCTACAAATTAAAATATCTGTTTTATGTACTTATTATGATTGTATCTCTTAATGAACATTAAAGTGTACTTTAAAGAGTATCAATAGGGATATTATTTTTGTATTTTGATTCTGTTACAATCCTTTACATTGCTGTGTATCTTGCCGGGAACATGGTAACAAATACGATTCTTTTTAATATTTTTTAATAAATCGTTTAACCACTTTTGTCCAACTGTCATAAAAAGATAAACTGAATAACCACAATTAAATTACCATGAATTGATACAGCGATGCATGAGAAACTAAAACATATGTAGCATTTGTACCATTCATCAGGTTTTGCCTACTACAAAATATGTATAAATATTACAAACAAATATTTCAATATAAACTACAGAATCTTAAAGCTGGAATTTATATAGAAAAAATAATTGGATCAAATAACATTGGAAAGACCAGTTGGGGACTTATAAATGATGTAAGATGGGATAAGCGGAGCTGGAGAACATTGCATTAAATACAAACTGAAATGTAGTAGAACTTTAGTAATATGTTTAATAATTTCTTTCTAAACGTAGGAGAAGCTATGAGTAGCAATAGGAGAAGAATTAGTATTATAAATAATTTAAGAAATAAAAATTCTAATGGGTATGATGGTATAACTACATTTGTATTGAAGCAGTGTAAGAAGGTCCTTGCAAAGCCACTGGCATTTCCTATAAATGGATAATTCCCAAATTCTCTTAAAATCAGCATATTAGGCCTATCTTCAAAAAAGGCAACAAGAGAGATATTGGTAACAATATACCTATTACTCTGAATTCCGTTCTGAACAAATTATTTGGAAAAGTTATACTAGTGATAGTAAATAACTTTATATATCAAAACAGAATTATTAGCTCATTCCAATTCAGATTTTGGAAAGAGCTATCCACTACTATTGCTGTCACTCAGTTTGTACATGCAGTTGTGTTGATATCCACATATTACCTTGCAAATTAGAAAATTGGAGGATTAGCTAATAGACTACTGTCTTCTTACCTCAAAAATTTATTTTAAAAATGGTGAATCAGTAAGTAGGATGAAATAAATAATTGGGATAGTTAGACGTTTTGTTCCTCAGGGATCTGTACTGATCCTTGGTCTTTTTTTCAGTACGTGAAAGTAGAATTATAACATCTACAAATGACACTACTGCAATCTGTTGTGATAACAATGATTTCCCATTGGAGAAAACTGCTACTACGACCCAAAATGAGTTATGAAATTATATTTGTATAAATAGAATAATTTGTATTAAAAGTAATACCTGTTTTGTAAAATTTGAATTAAAAAATGGTTATATGAATAGTGAATGGATAGTGAAGGAAGTATTGATGAAATATCTGAGTATAAGTTCCAAGGAGTATATGTTGACAAAATTCTTTACTCGGATCAACACATAGATTCAATCTGTGCAAAAATAAGGGCATTTTTCTAATCAATCAGATATCTAAAATTTTGGACAGCAGTGTTCTAAAAATTGAATACTATAGAATAATTTTTCCACATATCCTGAATTGTATTAAAGTCTGAGGGCCCCTGTTGCCATACATATATAGATCGATGTATTAGAATAATATACATATTGGATAGAAAAGCATCATGGAGAGAAATATTTAGACAGGAAAATATTCTTACTGTATTTTCACTACATATATGTAGGGTATTACTACTGATTCAAAGTAATCCAAACTTTAGTCCCACAAATAGTTAAATTTCTATGTCATTTATATGATACTCAAATCAATTCAGATGTACATATCAAAAGACATAATTCTAAGGCTACAGATAAGAGTGCCCATAAAATGGATGCTATGCCATATAATAAACCTTCATCTCATATAAAATTGTTGTATGTGAATAAATTCAAAGCTGTAATAAAACATTATTTATATAATAAGGTATTATACAAACTTGATCAATTGTAACCTATGTATAAATGTACTTTTTTTGGAATGTTACTGTATTTATGATGTAATTTGCGTGACCATAAAGTCGTGACTTTCCTGAAATCTTGTATTCTCAAGCTTTTTGGCAAAAAATATTATTATATCATTCACAAGAATTTATCTACTAATTTTACAAATTTTTCACTTACAGAATTTACCAAGGGCGTAACCAGGTACTGGGCAAGGGGGAGGCAGCTGCTCCCCCCACCCCCCTAGCGAGACGCTGGTAAGCGCTTGAGCAGAGTTTTGCCGAACCGAAGAGTAAACAATGTTAAATAACTTTCAAAAATTAATTCGGTTCGCGCGTTTTAAACCTGCTTACTACTGCTATCTGCGGACAACATACGTTAGCGAGGGAGAGGTGGCACAACACACAACGCACGCTGCTGTTGGCGTCTCTTAAGTTGCGTATCGACTATGAGCGGCTGCCGCGCGAGGCATGTTCGAGCGCGCCAAACCGGTTACTTGCCGCGCGAACCATTTCTGTAGACGAGCGCGGCTGCCTAGCGTGGCAACGCAACCGAGCCAGGATTGTGCGACAGAATATCCAGGCACTGTCTTTTCGTGAAGCCACCGTAGGACATTTCACGTGCACGAATAGCCGCAACTTTCATTGTGATGCGTCACACAGTACTAGAAACCTAAACAAAAATGATTTGGTGTATATGGAAATTGTATTTTAACAGAATACAGTAATGCGAGAAACTCATAGAAGACATGAGATATGAAGCCATCGAGGATACACTAAACAAATTTTCCGATAATGATAATGGTAGAGTTTCTAAAACCATTAATTGAGCCAGTGTACTCAATTTCGGGAGGCATTTCAGTTACTGATAAACGCTGTGATTTCAAAATTTCTAGCAATTGGAGACTCGTGTACTAGCCCCCATTACCCTTTTCGAGTGTCAAAACAATCATTTTCTTGAACAGTTTCAGATGTTTTTTACGCATTGTGTGAAGCTCTGTAAGAATGGACAAAGATATGGTAATAGCACCCGTTTTATACTATCTTCTTAATGCTATTCAATTTTCTGTTACCATTCTTAACTTCAACTAACTCCTTACTTAGGAAAAAGTTATTATGTTGATCCTGACCTTTGGCGACTATATAATTTCGTTGATTGGAGTTTCAAGTGATGGTGCAGTGGGGATGGAGGTGATACCATCTGAGTCTGATTAGACCGCACATTTACTATTACACAAAATTTTGGCACCGCAGAATTGTATTAAAAAGCGACAGTTTTCGTTATCCATGGCTACAAACTGTCGCTGTCGCGCGTGAGCCAACTTGAACAAAAACGCCGACGTTTTAATTGCACGCGAGCGAGGTTGTGGAGGGCTTTTGCCACGTGCTTAAATACTGATAGATTGCAGGCTGACTCGATCCATGAACGCATCGGATCGTTTATACCGTGACGTCTGCCCAGTGCGCGCTAATATACTACTTTTTATAACAATGGATATAAGAAAAAAAATTAAAATTAAATAATTTGTATTTTCAGTAAGGCTGACGACGGCTTTTAATATAGTATTATATTCAGTTCCTACAAAATGTACGATTTTTATTTAATAACTATAATTAACTGCATTCGTTTGTTTTTTATTTATTTTTATTACCATCAAGCGATTGTGAAAAAGTCGATAGTGTAAGAGCTAATTTCTGACAAAATTACTCTTGAATTTACAGTATATTTGACCTAGGTGCCCAGCTTCACATTAACTTCAGTCTTATGAATTAAGTACAATGATGGAGAGAGATGCTAAAACGCTGCTGAGTACCTACCTGAAAATAATGTTTCTGTAGATGCTAAAGGAACTAATTTGAAATGAAAATTTAATCATTGTTGCTAGCAGACTTAAGTGCTGCTGCTAATATATTGTAATTAATTTTTTACTCGAACTTTCTGTCACTTTAAAAATACCCATGAATACTGAAAAAAACATGCTTCATCACATTATCATCAATCAGCAGCTAACGATGTTAAGAACTTCTTGTAAAAAATACCGGTCACTGTAATGATGAGTACTGCTCACCAGAAGGAAGCAGAAGGCAATCGGTAAATCATGTCATCTAAAATATCTTCGATTATTTTCTGTGGTACACCATACAAATGACTTGCCTTTAAGCAGTAAAGAGCAACATCAGGGTGTTCTTGAATACCTGCTGAAACTAATAATTGGTTCAAGTCTTCTAGTTTTGTAACGGCAAATTGAAAAAGTTAAGAAAAATGTCATGTATATCTCCCCACAGGTTCAAAATGAAATCATTGCCCTGTGCATTTTGGTAATTAAAAATGAAATTTTGCAGGCCGCAAAGAAGGCTTATGCATATATTGTGTTGGTAGATGAGTCGTGTGATATAGCTGGGAAAGAACAACTTTCCATAAAAACAGTTTTACTGAAGAAGATACATTATACAATCCTCAAAAAATTTCTCGGATTTGTAGAACTGATGGAGTTGAATAACAAATTATAGCATCAGAAAGCGACATATTTTTAGAAAACGAAGGACATGGGCATGACAGGTGTGTTAGCCAAGTATATGAAGGATGTTTTACATTGGCGGGTGATATTGGTGGGCTTCAAAATTATAAATAAAAATATAAAAAAGAATTGTATTTTCATTAAGAAAGCCACAGACTTAACCTGGTTGTAAGTAATTTAAATCAAATTACAGAAATACAGAACACAATTAGAACCACAGAGTACATTATAAACTTTTTACGAGAAACGTTTTTACTGAGAAAGTATGTGCAAAATAATTCAGCTTTATATGAGACCCACTGGTCTCAACAATATACGTGTTTTACTATTTGTAAGGAGAATTTTGAAGACATTGTCAAATGGATTTTCAAATGTTTACCAGGAAGGGAATAATGCGGAGAGGAACGATGCTTACCAGTTATAGTGCGCTGCTACTAAGTCAGAATTCATTATATGCGTTGGAGTGAATACTCAGGATTATCGGAACCTGTTGCCATTGCGTTACAATCAAGGACGATCGACTTGGGAGTAATCTCTGTTATAAATGATCATCGCAGCAAGGCGGACACGGAGAGCTAAAATATTTTAAACACATCTACTAGAACTGCCTCTGCCATTGGAACCGATTTGTAAGTCCGGCACCTTGTATCTGTCAAACAACATCGTTCCAATCACCCTGCTGAGTCTCTATACGATTTTTGAAAGGGATCTATTTTCATAACTTCTTTAGATTCCTTGATTACTTCTCTGGAGCAGTGTTTTGGGATTATACATTTCGCTATTACAAGTTTTGTTTAAAATGTAACTATAGTTATTTAGTAAATAATCAATTATAGTAAGTATTTAGTTTTATATCACATTACTTACATCACAGTAAATTACGTCAGTTTGAAAAATAATCTTTTTTATTATTATTATTAAGAGAGATTTTCCTCACTAAAGAGGTTTTTCTCCAACACAACAATAAAGAATTCAGAACATAGATCTTTACTTCATCTTCTCAAAATATTCCTCCAGATATTTCGATCGTGTATATCTTCCTCTTCTGCACCAAGTATTCTCATTGCTCTTTGTACACTTTGGAGCCAGGTAAACACGGGCCGTCCTCTTTTCCTCCTTCCTTTAACTTCCCATTCTTGTACCTGTTTTGGTATCCTCGTGTCTTCCATCCTTCTTACATGGCCATACCATTCCAGTTTTTTTCGTTCTATAACTTCATACATTTCTCCTTTCACTTCCATTAGCCTTATTATTTCGGTATTCCTTACTTTTTCTTTTCTTGCCGATCTTCTCCAGAAATCTATTTCTAATGCTTTCAGCTTCGTGATATGTTTTTGGTTGATTGTCCAGCTTTCTGATCCATATAAGACTATACTTTCAAATTATGATTTCAATATAATTCTTTTTGTTCTATTCATAACACTCTTGCTACATGGAAGTGAATTTGGCATCCCAATTACTTTCCGACCATTAGTAATTCTTTTATTAACTTCCATATTCGATTTTCCTTCTATTTCAAAAATTGAACCCAAATAGCAAAAATTATTTACCTTTTTAATTTTTGTTCCATCAATCTACAGTTCATCCAGATCATTAGTAAGATTTTTTTTTGTAGTTAATCTTCAAGCCCCATTTTTTATATTCTTTTGACAGTTGATTACTATGTAATTTGCATCGTCACCAATTTGTACTATGACGACTTGATCATCAGCAAATAGTAAATGATGTAGATATTTTCCATCTATTTTTTCTAAACCCATTCTATTCCACTTTTGAGACCATGTTCTCAAACTAACATCTAAATATATTTTAACACGTTCGCTGCCGATCACGCGCCAGTGCGTGGTGGAGTGTCTATTCTCATTTGCCAATCACGCGCTAGCGCGTAGTGTGGAGTGTTGTCTCAGTGGCCAGTCACGCGCTCGCGCGGGAAGAGCCACGCCACAACATTTTTTGCTATCTTTCAGTGGGAATTGTATATTAAGTGGCTCTGCTGGTATTGGCGTGTCGTGAAAGGTATCAACAGATTATAATGGCAAGTGGTTCCAAATTTAAAACTTTTTTTACTTATAATTTTTTTTTTTTGCAACATGAGTTGTCGAGATGATAGTTCTGCAGGGCCTTCACTCCCCAAAAGAAGAAATACACAATGTAATAAGCCTCTGACAGATGATGAGATTGAGAATTTGTTAACTGACTTATCGAACGAGTTCTCCAGCGATATTAGCGGTTCTCCCGGTTATTGCTTCGATTGTGCAAAAGTGACACACAAATAAAAAGATGGCGACGGGTCTGAGATCGCCGAAATATCGTGTGGAAACATCTTACTTACTCGGCTAGTCTCCCGAGAAGACTACATCCATTCTCAACGCCGAGAAAGACTTCGTACCTATATTAAAATATTGCTTGCAATAATAATACGATTGTAATCAATTTGTAATAAATTTTATACTAATATTTGTTAGTAATAAAGTATAATACAAAATTACAATAATTTGTCACATGTTTTCATTATTTTGATCCGTTTTAAAGTATCACGCGCAAGCGCGTGATGTGGCATTTAGGAAATAATTTTACCTCCAGTGTCTATCACGCGCTGGCGCGTGGTCTAAATATTCCATCAGAAAAGGCCCAAATATTAGTTGGTAATTAGTTTAATAGACCTAATCATGTTATGTTACCACTTTTCAATCATATTAGTTATAAAATGTAAATCGGCATCTGGGTAAAACTAATTTCCATGACGCGGCATTAGCTATTACCACCTCCTCAAGTGACCGGCAGCAAACGTGTTAAATAGGTTTGGTGACGTAGGGCTTCCTTGCAGCAGACCTTTACTTGTTTTAAATTTTTGTGATAATCCATGACCAGTTTTTATTTGGCCTGGGTTATTTATGTACATTTGTTGTATTATTTTTACTAAGCAGTTATCGATATGTGACATATGTAATGCTTTCCATAATAAATGTCTTGGGACAGTATCATACGCTTTTTCTAAATCTATGAAAATTAATCCTATATTTTTGATTTGTCGTTGTATTTTTCCAGAATCTGTCGTAAAGTGAAAATGTGGTCTATACATGACCTACCTGCCGTAAATCCACATTGTTCTTCTTGAGTCTTATACTGTGTTTCTAATCTATTTCTTATTAATTTGTCAAACATTTTCATTAATGAATTCATAACACAAATCCCACGATAATTTGAATATACTTTGTGGTCCCCTTTCTTGAATATGGTAGTAATATAACCTAATGTCATTTCCTTAGATAACTAGCTAAAGGAAGAAAACCTTGAAAAAAAAAATACCTGGTCCTCCAGGTTGGGGGTTTTGTAGTGGAACAGCTGCCCACTCATATAAAAAATTCAAAATGCTAAAAAACCGAACAATATGCCTCGGATAAATTGGAAAAAAATAATCTATTTATCTAATAAGCACTGAAACTAACACTTTATTTTCAAAGAATTACATATATAGGGAGCAGCTGGAAAAGCACTTTCTACCTTCTCGTTCGTTGGTTTGATTGAAATGATTATAAATAAAAAACTTTCTCTAAAACTTAACAACGTTCTGTACTTTTTTGAGATCATTATATCTGAGAATCACTTCAGTATGTGGATGATCCAATATACGGTCACGCTTTGTGCTTCAATTGTGGCATCCAGACCTTTGTGGTCTACGAACGTCCAAGTCAAAGTTATTTATGTTCACTCAGTTTCTGCCAAGTTTTTTTTTTTTTTTTTTTTTTTTTTTTTTTTTTTTTTTTTTTTTTTTTAGGAGGGTGGAGGGGTATAAAACGTTGGCAACTGCCAATTGTGTGCTGTTTGAAAAGTACAAATGTAGGTACCAAAGCAGAACGTTTTCCATGACGCTTGTTCCGTCAGATCTTTTGCCGACAACATCAGTTTCAACAGCAACACCAAAGCTTGTCAGTCGTTCTCTGACCAAACTGATGCAATGTTCCTTGGTGCACGAACCCTATATTCTAAGCAAGCTGATATTCTTTGCGGTGAACATACCCCCGGGTCCACACACTTGGCACTTGCCGAAAACTTCAAACCTCTACAAACACTTGGTTAACTGTGGGGAGCCGAACAATGACAGCCACACGCTTGCGAGTGCGCTTGTATCTTTTGGAGAAGAAAGCAGTGAGAGACGTCGATAGTGTGTTGACCATAACTTTCGCTAACCTATATTTATCATAAAAATTTAATCGAAAATATACCGAGAAAGACGGCAAAATGATAGGTGGATGTTAAAAATCCATAGAAACCGTTCCAGATATAATTTCATTCATGTAACTATGTAGTTTCATGTATATATTTCATTTAATATAATTAGGGGCATATATAATTATTAGTTTTATAATTGAAATTGCATAATAATTATTGTTTTAACAGTATTATAATGTCTATATCAATTATTTTTTGATTGCAGAAAATTTATAGGAAAATAACTTTAATGAGCTACTTTATGATTTTTATTTTGCTTATGCCTTTCCACCTTGTCAACAAAGTGGTCATTAGAGGCGGGAAAGGACATGGTGCAAGGAACGGGAAAGAATTCGGACTTTTTCTGAAGGAAGCATCCCGGCATTCGCCTGGAGTGATTTGGAGAAACCATGGAAAACCCGAATCTCAGTTCCCGGATGTGGATTCGAAGGGTGCCTGCCGAATGCGAAACCAGAACGTTAACCACTCACCCACCACGCTCGGTGACCACGCTTCTTTATGAGCCATCTTCATAACTTCCGCCGGAAG
>JARYHS010006964.1:7015585-7039498 GCA_031002005.1 Vandiemenella viatica
AAGAAATTATTAAACATATTACTAAAGTTCTACTACATTTCAGTTTGTATTTAATGCAATGTTCTCCAGCTCCGCTAATCCCATCTTACATAATTTATAAGTCCCCAACTGATCTTTCCAATGTTATTTTGTCCAATTATTTTTTCTATATAAATTCCAGCTTTAAGATTCTGTAGTTTATATTGAAATATTTGTTTGTAATATTTATACATATTTTGTAGTAGGCAAAACCTGATGAATGGTACAAATGCTACATATGTTTTAATTTCTCATGCATCGCTGTATCAATTGATGGTAATTTAATTGTGGTTATTCAGTTTATCTTTTTATGACAGTTGGACAACAGTGGTTAAACGATTTATTAAAAAATTTGCAAAAAGCATCGTATTTGTTACCATGTTCCCGGCAAGACACACAGATGTAAAGATTTGTAACAAAATCAAAATACAAAAATAATATCTCTATTGATACTCTTTAAAGTACACTTTAATGTTCATTAAGAGATACAATCATAATAAGTACATAAAACAGATATTTTAATTTGTAGATACCTGTGGAAAATAGCTTTTGGAACAAGTTCTGTGCCAAATTTTTTAAAAGGGCTCTCATTTCTTTAGCAGAGAAATGTTTTGATGTTATTTAAAAATAAAAAACTACTGCCTTGCCTCTATTATTCACATAATAGTTTTGTTGTCATTTGCTGGCAGTTATTTCATAATGTAAATACAATGCAGGGTTAGTTTATATTATTTTAAAACTGTTTCTGTACTACTACAAGCTATATATATGAAACTATGTAATAGTATCACATAAGATCCTTATCAGCAAGTAATTTCTTCAGTTTGATACATAATCAACACTGAGATTATTTGTGGTTGGAAAGAAATTGGAACAATATGCAGGATAGAATTCGGTCATAGCGATTTGAAGGAACCACCTCAGTATTCAGCTACAATGATTTTGGGAAAACCCAAATCTGGAAGGAGAGATCTGAATTCAAATCTGTGTCCTCCTGAATTCAACGCCAGAGCCTTACCGCTCATGCACCGTGCTTGATAATTTCGTATCGTGCTATGGCCAGACAACATAATTTTTTCTATTACTCTATTGATGTATGGTCAAAGGTGAGTGCAGAACTTAACGAAATTTAACGACTTATATATTTCTGGATGTTTAAAACGCCCACAACATCTATCCTTGCTTTATATGCCTATAATTGTATTTATATTGGTGGCTGTGTTTCAAACATGTCTCAGTAAAGCAAAATAGACATACGGATTAAATTACATTGTGGTATGTTTGTGAAAGGTATCACTGTGTTCCACTATTCTATGTACTAACTGATGGATCTATACATATCAATAATACTTCCTCCAATGAAGAAAAAATATACTTTAGGAGTTACATTATGTTTACCCCATATTTGCAACACTAGATATGAGAGTGGCCTTTCTCAATAATTTAGCGAGCATCAATAAAGTATGTAGTTGGGTCAGAGGGGAGAAGGATTAGGTAGATAACTGCACTGGCATATATACGGGGAAGGGGTCGAAACTGAACAGTTAAATTTTTTTACTCTATTTGGGGCAGTTAAGATAGGTTAGAAAATACACAATAGCATGCTGATATATATTCCCTTAATTTAATTATCGCTGTCTTTTGGGTACAAAATATACCTACAGCACCATACTTGTGTGTGACTTTAAGCCATAATTCTAGGATGACCCTGTCTAAAATAGCTGACAACTTCCAGCCAGTATCATATGTTAAAAGCATCAGGCACATGATACGTAGGCTAAAATTGTAGATGTCTCACAAAATTCACGCCACTAACCCTCACCCAGAAAAAATTTGCATTGGCATTAATAGGATTGGAAATAGGAAACCACACTGCTTCTTGATGAAATCTTTTTAGCCAGTTAAGTGACCATTAGGGCATTTTTAATAGTAGTGCTTGCTAAAGCATTATTCTTAGTTTAACACTAGAACCGCCGGAACTAGTACTATACTTAGAACCGCCGATGTGGTCAAAGTGACCACTTTCTTTGTAATTGCATGCTGTTCTGATTAATGTAAATATTAATGATCTTGATAACAATGTATCACTTTAATTACATTTATTAACAGTATCACTGTATTTTACAACAACAATGGGAACATAATATTACTAAAATTTAACAGCATAGTTCACAATATTTATCTGCAACCATACTAATTGTATTGCAGTAGTTTTAAAATTAATAGAAATTAATCATACTGGAGAAACTAAGTACCCATGAATATGTTAAGAGAAAGAACAATCATAAGATATGACTATGTATAGTACCTAATCCTACTTACAAGCATTACAAACTACTGTCTTTATTACTTTATATGTACACGGCCCACAAACATATCTCTTGCATTTACTGCACACTTCATTTGTCTTGTTTCTGCATTTCCTCGTTTGGCATAGTTTTCTAACTTTCGTAGGAATTTCCGCTTCTTCTCTTTCTTCATCACCATCTTCCTTTTTTCCTTTTCCTTTCCTTCCCTTCCCTTGTCATCCTTTCCTGATTTCTGGTTTCCATATAGTCTCTACGTAATTCTTCTGCTAGATTTAGGATGAAATTCCTCCTACTTATCTTGATCCCTGTCACTAGCTTGAAAATGATCCATGCGTTGATGGCTGCTAAATCAAGGATATTGTGAAATACGTGGACAGGCCATCGACGAGTACCAGAGCGGACAGAATACTTCCTTGTCATTTGGTCCAAGACATCTACAGCAAATTTTGTGCTATTGTAGAAGCTCACTGTTTCGGGAAGGTGTTTAGAATTATTTTGTATTTCAACATCTGTATGCTTGGTACTATACAGAAGAACATTTTTGTTCTTTTTCCCTTGGTAAACAGTCAGAGTACCACCTTCCCTTTTCAAGAGAACAGACGTATAAAGAGGAGTTTTCATTTTTTTTTACAGTGTTTGGAATTTCTTTTGTTACACGGTTGATAGTGCCGACAAGACTAGTTTTCTCTTTTTCCAGTCTCTCCCCAAGTGTGACCGTAGTGAAAAAATAACCAGTAGTCACATTTCGACCCTTATTGCGATATGGAGCTACCAACTTATTACTACTTGTTCTGGAAGTTTCACATTAGGTGCCCTCTGTTCGTTCTGTCCCACATAAGGGAACCCATTACAAAGATATTTTGTTTCTACATCCGCTAGAAGCCAGAATTTGATTCCGAATTTATCAGGCTTATTCGGCATATATTGCAAATACGGACACCTGGTTCTGCTGGGGAAAAGTTGTTCGTCCACAGTGACATTTGATCCAGGTATGTAATTCAACTGACAGTTTTCTATAAAATGATTCCAAGTAGTTGATATAAGTGCAAATTTGTCACTTTTCAACCGTTCCGACAGTGTATTTTTTTCATCAAAACGCAGATATTTCAAAATTTCTCGAAACCTGTTTCTGCTCATTGTGTCAGTGAAAAATGGGGCTCCCCACGTTTTCGACCACAAATCATCTACTTCAGTACATCTGGCACCTAGTGCACCACGAACATATAATAAAGCAACAAATGCATCTAATTCTTCTAAAGGCAAACTCCACGAATCATTTCCAAGAAGCCGTTGTGCCTCTGCTTCTGTGCATTTCTTTATGTGTTTCAACATTGATTGATCAACTAAAAGGCGCCAGGCACTCGAAACATTATCATTTGAGATGTGCCGCTTTGCGTGTGGAGTAGGTCCCCATGTTTCTTTCAATATATTCTGTTGACCTATCCTACCTGGTTTAGTAACCCCGAAGTCTGCTACAGTCCACTCCGTGATCCCGTCCTTCCCCAGGAGTTTTGAGCCAGTTTCTGGAAGTGAACCCTCACTTTGTTCTCCTCTTCTACGTAGATTCTGTATTGGTCCACTTACAGGAGGTGCAGTTCTTCTTTTACCGAGGGTAGGTCCTTCTCTAGTATTGTTTATATTACTGCTTCGTCCTGGTTCAGCAACTGCATGAGGAAAGAGACAATTAGAAAGCTACAACTCATTATAAAGAAACCACACCACACAATAAAATAGCAGTAACAGAAGTAGCAGTAGAAGTGTCAGCTCTCTTATAATAGTGATCATTATTCATATAGTAACAATAATAATAATACTATAAGTGAATATAAATTACCTTCATCTTCAGTCTCGGAGCTGTCACTCTCCACTTTAGCGACAGGTTGGTAATCTTCATCTGTAGAGTCTTCCACAAGGTCCTCAACTTCAGGATCATTTTCAACATCCGATTCATACAAAAGTGCGACAATTTCTTCATCTGAAAGTGGCCGTGGTTTGTATTGTTGTGACATCTGAGCCGTGTCTACTGCTCTGAGACCAGTACTCAAATAATCTGCCTCGTTTATGCGAAACCCAATAGCAAACAATGAATGACATATTGCATTGTTGAGCTTCAAACAATGCGAGTAAACTTCAGTAACCCAGATATTTAGTATATTGTTGACGAGTGCTAAGAGTAAATTCGGGGAGTGACGCACAACAATCTTTAAATAATCTGTTTTCAGATTTCACGTAATGTGGTCAAAGTGACCACTCGGCGGTTCTAAGTATAAGTGGTCATTCAAAGAAAACTAATGAATGATAAAACAAATATTGGACTATTTATATGATCTACATAAACATTTAGGAAAAGTCATTAACTCACAACAGCATTGATTAGAAACTGACTGAATAATAATATGTTAAAATATAAAAAGTGGTCAAGTTGACCACTCGGCGGTTCTAGTGTTAAAGTATGAAATTGATATGATATAGATCTATATATTACACAGAAAGGTTTCTAGCATTATTTCAAACTTTAAAATGGAATCATTGAGTTATAGAAAACTTCTAAGCAGGACAATGAATAATTCTCTGATAATGTAGAGAGAAAGGTGACAAAACATCAGGAAAAAAACCTATAACTAAAAATGATTGCTACTATTAACTTCTTTCATGTGGCAAATATTGATTGCAATACTTGATAAATTAATCAAAATTATGAATGAGGTAATAATAATTGTTTTCTACAAAACTCAAGAAGAAAATAATACCTCAGATGTACCTACTAAAGATTTTTTTTAATAATTATTCGTTTGCTGGTTATAATCACCATGTGGTTCAGAATATTTGTAATACAAAAGAATATATCATACAAATATCAGTCATGTTCATTATAAACCCATTAATTTGCAAGACAAGCCAACAATGAAAATAAGTAGTAACTGTCAACAGAAAACTCTATGTTCCACGCATTGGGTGATGCTAAAAAAGAGTAATGAAGTTTATGCATGGTCCCTTATGGACGGTCATAAAAAGTCGTGGGTAGGCAAGGATACTCAGATGCAGATTAGAGTAAGGTATTTCTGCAACAATTTCTTTACTTTTGGGTAAAAGATAATATTTATTTCAAATGTGAAAAAGAATATATGAAACACCAATTTAAAAGTAAAATATTTTTTCTACAACCAACTACTGTAGAACATATAACCCACTGAGGCTATTTTTGTTTTCCAATAATAGTTGATAATCCTACAAATATATAATAATCATTCCAAATACATTTTAGTAAACTGTTTTACATTAAACAATCAATACACTAATATGTCTGAATAATAATGTTAAAACATAAAATAATATAAGTGAGTTAAGTAAATTTTCTATATACTACAAAACAACTTAGTTATTTATATTATCTGTATTAAAATTAAGGAACAATTTAATAACTATCATACTGTGCTCCTCCAACATTCCAACACAACAGTTATTGACACTCTAGAACACCTTACTTTTAATACACATTGGAAGTAAAATCATCAGTGCTATTGTTTTATTTATCTATTACACTGATTTTATAAAAACACAAATTAACAGATATCTCTATATTGCAGCTTTACTTTAAAGATTTATAGTGAAAATAACAAAATATTCTGTAAGAAAGAAGTGCACCCAATTTACTATCCAAAGACTTTTAAGATCCATAGACAACATAACAGTTTTATCAAAAACCTAACACAAAAATCAAATATCATGCTTATTAATTCTCTAGTGACTTAAAATTTGTTTAGATTCCATAAAATATATTCTTCAAATATAAATAAAAAATCACTATTCACACAACTGAAACTTTTTATGTACTTTCTTATCGTCAGATTCTGTATTTATCTGCAAGAATCCACAAATTACATTTCAAACTTATAGACTGTACAACAGAATATCCATAACTACCCACAAAAAAGCATTGCCCTAAATGAACCTTCTCATGGTTTATAAGACTACATGAGTCTGCAAAACATTTTCCACACACGCCACAAGAAAATTGAAGTTCATGTGAATAAATTCGCTTATACACTTTGAGAATAGCAGACAGTGAAAATAGATTTCCATGAACCTCTCAAGAAAATAAAGTTAACCTGTATGAATCTTCTGAAGGCCCTTAAGTTACAAAGACTCTATTAATGATTTTCCATAAACTTCACAAGAAAATTGGCGTTCGCCTAAATGAATCCTCTGATGATTCTTAAGATCCCCAGACTGTGTAAAAGATTTTCCAAAAACTTCACATGAAAGTGGGGCGTTCGCCTGAATGAATCCTCTGATGATACTTAAGATTTCCAGACTGTGTAAAAGATTTTCCACAAACTTCACAAGAAAATGGGCGTTCGCCTGTATGAATCCTCTGATGTTTCTTAAGATTCCCAGATAAAGTAAAAGATTTTCCACAAACTTGACAAAAAATGGTTGTTCACCTGAATGTATCATCTGATGAGCCTTAAGATTTCCAGACTGTGTAAAAGATTTTCCACAAACTTCACAAGAAAATGGGCGTTCGCCTGAATGAATCCTCTGATGATACTTAAGATCCACATACTGTATAAAAGATTTTCCACAAACTTCACAAGAAAATGGGTATCCTCCTGAATGATTCCTCTGATGTTTCTTAAGATTCCCAGAATGTGTAAAAGATTTTCCACAAACTTCACAAGAAAATGGGCGTTCACCTGAATGAATCCTCTGATGATACTTAAGAGCCCCAGACTGTATAAAAGATTTTCCACAAACTTCACATGAAAATGGGCGTTCGCCTGAATGAATCCTCTGATGGTTCTTAAGATTCCCAGATAAAGAAAAAGATTTTCCACAAACTTGACATGAAAATGGTTGCTCACCTGAATGAATTTTCTGATGATTCTTAAGAATTCCAGACTGTGTAAAAGATTTTCCACAAACTTCACAAGAAAATGGACGTTCGCCTGAATGAATCCTCTGATGATTCTTAAGATCCCCAGACTTTGTAAAAGATTTTCCACAAACTTCACATGAAAAAGTGCGTTCGCCCGAATGAATCCTCTTATGGTTCTTAAGTGGCCCAGAATGTGTAAAAAAAATTCCACAGTCTTCCAAAAAAAATTGGCGTTCACCCAAAACAATCGTCTGACACACAGATCCACTGGTTCTTAATTGTTCTGCTACTGATTGAGTCTGCTTGTTGATCTGAATGTTACTTTGACAATCAGAATAACTCCTAGAAACACAAAAATAACCATCTTGATATGTTGTGATAATATATTGAACTGTATTTAGAAATAGCTACACTAATTATTTGTGAACTCAACTAGAAACTTCATATTTGAGAATCAAATTGTATTTACTAATTAAAAGAAAAGTGATGAAAAATGAAAAACCCTAAAAATTCGCCATTTTTAGTTAAAGTAAATACTAATGAAATATTATTATAAATATAGAACTTGTAAACAAAAGAGTATGTCTTTTTATAAAAAAAATTAACACATCAATAAGATTAAATTAATTAAATAAAACTGAACCCAACCATTGGGTATTTCACATAAAAAATTAACAATATCTACCTGACCAACAAACTTCAATAATCAATACAGTAAGGTGTAAGGTTACATTGATAGAAAATTCTGTTTCACACTAATAATGACTGTAAATACGAACACAAAAATATTAAGTTTGAGTTATCTCTCCCTACATAACATTCATGACATAGTAACCAGCATTTTTTTAAAAAAAATTACTTTTAGAGTAAATAATCAACTGTAGTAACTAATTAATAATATGATGTAACTGGCCAAGTTTTGGTGCAAAAGATTTAGTTGTGTGATTTAGAATTAATAAGTATTAGGTGAGTCGTGACAGTACGCCAGAGTCGCTGCCGTGCACACGAGAGTATTGAGTCAGGTTTTGCTGACGAATACGATCAGCGCATACCACAGCCAGAGACACTGGCCGGTCAATTGCCGAAAGAAGTCTAGAATGCTCGATACGGGCAATATAAGGAGCGCAGGGCATGCGTTCGGTCTTCTCAGCGATAGATTGTCAGCAGCCACGTCACTCTGCCTGTTGGATAGTCAATAGTCTCTCTCTCTCTCTCCAATAGCCTGGACTCGCGTTAGCGTCGCCAATGCTGCAACACTTGGAGGAATCATCCGATAGCCATTCTACATGTTTGTAAGTAATTGTTCCATCATCTACTAGTACTTCAGAAGATGTAAATCAAATAGAAACCTACGGGGATAGCCTGGCAGACGGCGTCAAAACGGACGATATGAATTCAGTCAAGGACGAGCAATAAACAGTATCGTACAGCAGGTAGACTGTGTTCTCACTGGTGGAATATAGGAGATCCTGCTGTTTGCCCTAGTAAGCCTAAGTTGGTGAAGCCATACTAACAACCACACAGGTCTGTGGCCTTAATCCACAGTGGTGTCAGAACCTGATATTAGTAAATAGCCTTATAGCTGAACTGGAGAGTGGAGCCGAGGTCGCCGGAGGTCAGCAGCAGCAACTCCATTAAAGGTTAGTACCTGAGTTTCCAGACACTCTCTGCGAAACCAAATTACGCCCACTGAAGAGGATCTAGACCACTCGACTAGTCTGTTACAAATTTGGTGATCAGAGTGGAGATGATCGAATCCATCGGCGAGAGTCGAAGGCAACGACTTCAGGTACAGAAAACACTGGAAGGAAATAGTGGGAAGAGAAAAGTGTAGAACGGCAGAAACGACCTAATAGCAGATGGGCAGGAGAAAGAGTTAGCTTATTTTAGTCCTCAGCTAGTAGTCAAAAGTTTAAGTCTTAGAAGAGCAACAGCTTCGGTGTAGTGGAGAGGTCAATGGCAGGCGTGAGGATTCGCCAGTCAGCAGAGTCACGTATCACGCCGCTGGGAGCAACGCAGTACAGTGCACCACGGTTCAACAGTGGCAACACGTCGTTTTCCAGCGGCAAAATCAGGTGAGTTTTGGAACAGTCACAGTATTTGGCATGAAATAACTTACAAAAAATCCTGTTTAAGAAGAAATTTCACTAAATTGAAATTTTTTTAACTAAATTATGAACTATTTGAGCTGCAAGTTCAAAATGAGTTGTAATAGAGTTTTCATAGTCTATTCGAAGTTCAGTTCAAATTTAAATGTGAGCTATATTTGTAACATAATTTTTTGCTTAAGATTTCTGTTTTCAGTAAGAAATTGCTATTCATTGAGCTCGGAAAACAAAGATGCATTCTTGTATCATTAAATTATATAAATTGCTTGTCTGGTTTGGCTTTCGCATTCGGCGGAAAATCATTGGCCGAAAATCTATTATTCAGTTCGAGTAAAATGGTTTTCCAAGATAAAGAAATGGTCTTGAGCTAATAACTTTGGCAAACGTCAGCAGAATTTTATGGCAGCAGTTCTCATTTTTTTATGTTAAATTAAAAGTACTCCTTCTATATTCCATCGTAATGCAATTAAAATATAATGTTACAACATTTTGAAATAACTTTTTCTAATCACTGGCATATTAATCTGTAAGTACGTACATAATTAGTAATAGGCCTAAAATGTGTATGAAATATACCACAATGTTTTCTGTTTGGGTGTATTGAAAAGTTTTTATCTTGAGTTGAAATTTCGCGGAAAATGGTGTAACATATCATTAACAAAGAGTAGTGTCTGATCAATTACATTAACTGACAAGAGGAAGCACAAAACGTTTATGTTTCGTATACATAAATTAGCAACCTTGACGTGGGTCTTGAAAATTGAACGGAAGCAGTTCAAGTGAGATGTTATCAGTAATAATGAACTTTCAGATCAAATAAAGCAATGTAATTATGTAATAAGAATAATTTGCAGTTAAAATCTTTTAGCGTGTAAAAGGAAACATAAAATTGTTGCTAAGTTTCTCTGTAAAGAATAGTAGCTATTTAAACATGGCAGATACTTATTTAAATGTGGCTTTTAAATTCTGAATGGCAGATTGTGCATGAAATTTCTGACGGTTTGAACATTCATACATGGTGTATTAACGGTTGCTGAGTGACATCACGTTAGTGAATCCTTCATGATTGTTATAAAGGCCTCTCAAGGGTTCAGGTGATTATTTGGGAAGTGCACACCTACAATAATTACTGCAAGGCGGATCCACACTGCCTAATAAATACAATAGTATGTGAAATCTGAATTGTGTGTTCGGCTATACGACCCATTTAAGGTCAAGCCTAGTCACAGAGGAATAGTATAGCTATGCTGTAAGAATCGGAATTTTACGTGATAGTCTAGTAGCTCAATATATTTAAAAATGATAAATACAGAAGCTACGATACAAATGTATATACTTCATCGTTTATGCGATGACGGTGGCGAAGAATTTTATATCAGTGAAATTAAATGTTTGTTGAGTGAAGCATGGATGCATAAGGAAACTAATGATATGGTAAAGAAGGGAACTAATGAAGAATATTTGTTGCTTAATATTGTGAGTGATGGGTATACATGTTATTGAACTGGTGTTAGTATCATGAAAAATAAGAGAGATATGGGTCCCGTAAAGCTGCGGTAGGGGAAATAAAGGAAAATAGTGATATGATTATTATTGAAAACATGCTATGCAATAGTGGTTGAGCATCTCAGGAACTCACTAAGAATAGTTTAGAATGGAGGCTAATAGTCGCGGAAGCGATAAAGTATGCCTAAGGCTACTAGTATGATCTTTTGGTCAGATGGGCCTGACAGTGATAACTGAAAGCAGAATATGAGCCACGATAAAGAATACATAACTGATCAAACACGATAGTAAACATAAGCCACCGAGTTGTGAATTCGTAAGAATTGACCAAATAAAGTCGGAAGTAAGATTGTAACGTACAACATGCTATCAATTACGCGATCTCTAGAGGATACAAGATTTTGTAATTCTGGGTGAAATAACTGTAAAACATTTTGCATCTTTTTAGAAGTGTTTAACATATATCTTTTAAACCTTTCCTATTAAAAGTACGCATTTCAGTCTTCACCACTGCATTACTTTTAAATTGAATGTTGACCATTAAATTCTATTGATTCTAAAGGAGATTGTATATCAACCTTAGGTTTGAAAGATGAAGTGTACGATGTCACGTGAAGACAAATTTGTCTTAGTACACTGTAGGTAATGATCGGTAATAGGTCAGTCAACACTGGAAATACGGCTGTTCCTATGAAGGGACGGGTCCTATAGTAGTTTGCCCTAGGGAAAGTAAAATAAATGCGTGGATAGAATTGAGAGGTAGGACAGTGTTACAACAAACAATCTCTTTAAGTGACATAGTATTGTAGGCGAAATTACTAGGAAAAGCTTGGTAAAGTCTTAAAAAATATTTAACTTTTATTTTTCTCTTCTTGCATCAGCTATCTTAATTAATTAGGGATCGAGATATTAAAGTAAATAAATAAGACTGTAACTAAAACTGTTGGGATAATTCTTATGCATTAAACTTGTATGTGTACGGTGACCTACAAGGAAAAGTGTTAGTCAGTAAATGCGAGTGGTGGGAGAAACCGCATGCAAGTGGATAGTACTCCAGCGTGGAATGTAAACAAGTACGAAATGTAAATCTCAGTACATTACCTGCAATATCATCTATTTATAATTCATAATTCAGTAACTAATAAACCAGCCTAGAAATGCAGTTCGACATGTCATACTCAAAATCACAATATTAATCCTGAAGGTTTGACTCATAGAAGAATTTCTACTCAGTCTAGGCACACTGCAGTTGGAGTACTTTCAGTTTATTAACAACAGACTAATATTGATAATCCTTACAGGTGAGAGTACTGCTTCTTTCAAACAGCTCTTTAAAAACACAATTCTTGTACAATAACCTTATTACTCAAGTAGAAATTTTTTCATATGGAGTATTCTAGTTACAAAGACTGATTAGCACACTGCCGAATGAAGCTCCATTGAAAATAGATAATTTGTTATTTTCAGAATAATTCTAGATATATTAAAATAAATTATAGTATAGCTTTTAGACATAAAACCATTAAGACAAATAGTTAATTCAGATTTTTGCTTATAAGAGCACACATAACTTGTCAATTGCTTAAAGTGATGGGATAAAACAGAAATAATATCAGTTATTGAAAGTGAAGTTACAGGAAAAAACCTTTTTACAGAATAGAGATAAAATAAAATGACCACATCTCACCTTCTGAAATTGTAAACTTTTTTTTTAGTTTAATTTAATTGCAATGGAGCACATGGTGATATAAAAAACTTTGGTAGTTGTAGAATGTTACTAACCAAGACTAGTTAGCCACAGATGCCAAGTAGGCAATATTTGAAACAGACACAAGAGAAGCTGCTTTTGCATTAGTCTTGGAAGATATTTCAGACAGGTCTAAATTTATAACAATACAGCAACAACAGCCAACATAATATTCACTAAGACAAATGTATATAAACAAATTTCAAATTGTTGACTGTACGGTTGGATATAACTTGTTATTGGCTTAAATTGATGAAAATCAGGCGGATGTAACTCCAGTATTAGTGCAAAACTTTGGCACAAGAAATTAACTTGTTACAATAATTAAAAACATGTTGCAGCATTTAATATAAAATAAGAAATCCTACCCTTACCTGCTTTGTGATATGCTGCTAGGGTACTTATGAATCTGTAGTTTCACCTCATCTTTAAATACTTGAGAACAACATGTACAAATATATAAAGGGGCAGAGACAGCTGAGACATGATGGAAGACGTGTTTAGTTATGGAGCACCATGATACAAATGTCAGTGCACAGAATGCACAGGCAAGTTCCAATAATGATGTTCCTTTAAAAAAGGATCTAAAATAAATAGAAACGAGATATTTAGTTTTCTTACTGTAATAAGTGGATTAAAATTAATACAGAGCTACATGAATATAACATATAAAATGTCAGTAAATGATTAAACAAATAATAATTCTGAGATCTTTATGTAAATCAGTACACCATTGTTTTTTTATACAGTAGCTTACTAGATAACCACACCAGTCTCGATTGTTAAATGCAGTATCAGGCGGTGATCAGTTTTTGGACATCTTGATAGCATAGCCTATTTTATGGGATTCCTGTAGGTAGCTTGAGATACCAGAAAATGACCATCATTATGCCTCTGGTCAGTGGGCACACACAAGGCTCTATTTGTGATTCATTAAGCAGGGATATAGGACTAGAAATGGCACACAGATACTTCTGATAATACTAATATAGCTATGATTAAAATGCCTTTGCCAGTGAATTATTAGTATTGCTAGAAAAGGATTTTTAAATATAACTGAAAACAGCAACATAGTATTTAGCAATCTCAGTAAGGGTTGCAGATATGTTAGAATGAGATTGGTATGTCTTTAGGAAACTTATATCAGAAATCCAATGTGAAGACTGAATCTAAACCTATTTCCACAAACCCAGTATACAGGCACATAAGCTCTTAGTTTGATAAACATTAAAATTTTGAAGCCCAGTGCAAGAAGACAACAGAATAGCAATGGATGTCATGAATAAAAATACTAGTATCAATCAGAAAATATTTAGTATTACATTCTAATTCCTTCCTTACCCCAAACCTTTCCTAGCTCTAATGACCTCAATTTTGATGTGGTGTAAAACGCTAAGAAAAAGAATAACAAAACAAAAAATTTGAAAATGCATTTATGCTAAGAAACTGTGATATCCATATTTGCATATTATTATCTCTATCAACACTTTCTATAGTACTGGTTCACAATAAATATTTTATCAAGGCATTGAAAAATAATATATCATGGGATACACACACAGTAATTGTATTGAGCAACTCCATTTTTCCCTTAGGTAACCACACATAATTAAAAACCAAAATTGTCAATGGGGAGCTATTCATGACAGTATTCTACATCAGATTATGTACCAAGTTGAATTCAATAAGCAAAATTTTAAACAATTATTTTTAAATGGTGTTCATTATACATCTTAAAAAATTATGTTTCAAATAATATTTACAAGTAAACAAATATTAAAATGTACTGTATGTTGGTCATAGTGGATATGTATTGAAGTGCTCCATGTTATGTAGGACATTCCTTTCCTGTATGTGAGTTTTGATGCATGTTTGAGAGATATTTTGTAATGTTAGTGACTGTTGACTTATACAAGTACATTTTAGTCAGTGGTGCTTATATGCATGTTGACACATGTTGCTGGAAGACTGCCCATGGAAATTGATACATGTGGGTGAGTTAGAGAATATATGTGATTGGTGTAAGTTGGAATAGATGTAAATGTATGTATGTAGTTCAGGCAGTTAGATGGCTCATGTTAATGACTTTGTGTGTTTTTGAGTCATAGATCGTCTACAGTTATGGCACTGTCAAGTTACTATACTGAATGACATGGACGGAATATTTGAATAGTAAAAATCAGTATTTTATTTGAATTTCTTGGAGTCTTTGAAGACAGTTTCATTAACGATGCTCATTCTCAAATGCATTAACCACTGAGCCATCAGGCTGCTCTATGAAAAATGGAATTAGGAAGAAATATAGGCAAATGTAGTTACTGAATGGTCAATATGGCATGCAGATTAGTGTAATGCAAATACCAAGACACATCAAGACAATAAACTACAGATAATTTTTATACCATACCCCAGTTATGTGCAATTTTGAGCCCTACAATGTTGCTAAATATACCAGTTGCTTTTTATAGACCCAATATGTAATCATGTGTGAGATTTGAATCCATGCTCCCATTTAGGAACAGAGTTTTATCTAGGCACATTAGATTAACCAATCAACCTGATCAGAAAACGCTGGACTAAGCCTTTTTATAATGGCACTCAAGGAACATAACAGTCGCAGTGTATAAACCCTATTTTAAGAACTGTAATTATTGTGTTATCCATAAAAAAAACTTTTATACACATTCATCCAAATTAATAATAATTTAGATTTCTGTTTGGATATTCAGTTTCTCTAAAGCAAACTGTTGGTTGTTTTGCAATTGAACATTAAAATAATAAACAATTTAGAGTCAGGAAAACTTATATATTCTATTTAAAGAACATTCAGTGATGATTTTAATTAAAATCAGTAAGAAAGAAAAAATTAAATATTATATTTCTTGACAATTAATACCAGGAAGAGAATTAATACGGTTGTGTTATAAATACAAAGAAGTAAGCAAAAAATTATATTACACAATGAACCATCTCTCACTGGAAGTCAAACAATGTATGAACAACATTTTAAATTACTACCATGTAGTAAAAAATAGCTTTCTACAGTTTTTTTAAACAATACAGAAGTCTATAAGCCATTGAATGGTCTTGTGCCAAAAATTTTGAAACAACATTAATCTGGTCTACTATTTGAAGTAAGATGCTATTCAAGATTTTAAAAGAAATGGAGTAGACAGAAATAAAAAACTGAATGGCCAATCAAAGTATTCAAATAGTATCAACAAGTAATAGCTTATAATAACCATATTGCCATCTGGCAACAAAGCTGTGGTCAAGGGTACTTGATCATCAAATTGCAGTGAGTTGATTTAGGCCTCTGCTTGTACCTATTTGACTCTAAGGGCACCTCAGCGTAGTGAACTGTGGACTACAACAAGCATTAGCACATTTGAACTGAAGTTTATAGGTGTAAATATGATAATTAATTGGATTACTGGTACATGGCTGAGAAACAAACTTCTTTGCTTATGCCTCATCCTTGTTGCGGTTATTAGAGATAGTAAAGGGCTGGCACATGGAATGGGAACGAATTCTGCTATGGTCATTTGATAGGACTGATTGCAGATACCATGCAAAACCTAAAGCTAGATAGACTTCTGGCAATTCTAACCTACATCATGCTGAAAGCAAGGTAAGAGCATTACCACACTCCCAGCATGCTCGGTAAAGAAACAAGGGCTTAAATAATTGCCACTGCACTTATTACTGATCTTCAGTTTTACTCTGAATTATTTAGTCGCACAGTATGTTTACTGCTGACTACAGTGCCAGTACCACCAGACAGGTACAACACTACATGCCGCCCCACACCAGTCGAGTGGGCACAGACTCTCTGTGACATCCCCCCCCCCCCCCCACACACACACACACACAAACAAGCACCCAAACTACCAGCTACCTCCCTCCACTGCCTTGTCTCTGATAACTAAACAGCTTATACAACAGTAATGACATACTTGTAATGATAGATATATCAATTATAATATTCTGATATCAAAAAATAATACAAACCAAAAATATTCTAAAGCAGCTGGTTTGGATGAAGATCAGCACTGAACTACTGCTTCAACTGTAGCTAATGGGCATCTGACAGTTTGTACGCCAAATCAAGTCAACCCATTCTTGAAGTGATTTTGGCTGTTTTTGTACCTCAATTTCTTCATTTGGAGATATGATCCATTCCTAATTATTCTATTACAAGATATCAGCAATTGTAGTTTTGCTGCCTCTAGTTCATAGTTTGTAAGTTACTTAAATCCAAATTTCACAAATTTGTTACTCAGTTGCACACTAATGATCATTAAAACTCTCATGTATTTTCTGTGATTGTAGAAAGCTATAAATTGATACACTGATAAACTGTAATTACAGTCTAAAACTGTGAATCTACAGCAACTGTGAAATCACTTTCTAGCCTAGCATCTTTACATGCCTTAGATTTTAATTATAATTTGACCTTTACTGATCTGTTTAATTTTACTTTATTTCTTTCCTTACATTCTAAGTCAGTGAATAGAAAAATTTTAAACAACTGACACACCATCAAAATAATTCCAGCATGCTTCTCATATTGCTAGAAACAGATAACTTGTTACACGTATACGGTTTAATTCCGAAATTATTAAAAAAGTTAAAATTTGCTGTGTTTTCCTCTATTTATTCAATACCATATCAAACATGAAACAATTTAGTGAATTGCTTTGCTTTGATCAAATTTCTGTTATGTGTAGAGATAAGCAAGCTTAATTCACAAAATAAATTTTATACACCTTGTATACTTAGTTTGGAACCTAATCAACGTTAATTTAAGAATGCAGTTAAATCCATGGAAAGCAGCATCACTCAGCCAAAATACAAACCCATTGTTTACAATGATCATGTGCTTTGTTGGTACGGGGACATATATTTATTGATCAGACTAATTCAAAAACCTCCCACAAATTTTCAAATCGAACTATTACATTTGGGTAAACAACTCAGAATAAGATAAAAATAAATCAAATCAAACAAAAAATAATACTTATAATAATAGGGCTAAGTCTTGAGGTTGTTTAGTGATAAAAAGTTATGACATCTTGATCTGAGCCCAGTTTATTCTCTGCAGTGTGTATTCACTATGATTTATATAACAGAATCATTTCACTCAGTGTTATGGATTGTTCATTTAAAATACATTAAAAAATTGGTGATTTGGCAATTATATATGATATACTTTAGAAAACTAAATTATAAAACTTCTACATGTATAAAAAAGTTAATATGACACAGCATACATACAAACCATATTTTCATACTGTAGTCATAACCTCTGGGCAATACAAATCATGTTATGGGAGCAACTTTTATTCCTAACAGAAAGAGGCGACAGCAAATTTTTAGCTCTGTGGATGATCCTGAGAGAAAAGCCATGATCCTCCACAATAGGGTTTAATGAAGGGCGGGTACTTCACCTAGTTTCTGTTCTACATTTAAGATTGTGGTAAGTCTTGATCCGATATTAAAGTAACGTAAATTTCTACAACAGTAGCTTATTGTTTAATAACAAGGAAACAGCTTACCTATCAGTAACAGGTTCCATTTCTGAATTCTCTTGTTCAGTATCTTCCAGCATATTCTAAAAAAGGGAATTAATGAGAAATACATTATGATATACACTTAAACTAGGAATATAATTTAAAGAAAGGATAACCACAGTAAAAATATGAAAAGTTCTTTTTAAAAAAAAGTTACTGACCCTTATTATCTGGTGACATCAAACCAAACTTAAATGCAAGCAAACAACACCAAATGTTCAAGTCTCAAACACTTTGTAAAATAAAACTTCAGTTATGCTCAGATTATCATCTAATTACACTGGTCTAACAAAAGGAAAATAATTCTATAAAGGGCAACAAAGAAAGCTCTTAATGGCTGCTAGTGTAGCCTTTCTGATTTATAAAAGTCGATGCAAAATTATCATATGTATTAGATGAATGAATTCTTTATCCCAGATAATATAGGTTAATTTACTGTTAGGGCCTCATATCTTGCACAAAATGTGATTATTAGAACTAGGACAGAATTGTCACCATAGAATAAAGAAAATGGTAATAGCATTTTACGTTCAGCTAAAGTAATTTCTAGGAACAATCGAATACCCAAATCAGGACAGGGCCTCGCATAAACGGCACGTCATACTGACGGACTGCCTGAACATTACTGCTCATTCAATTATTTGGAAATTTATAAATCGTGTAGGGTTCCCTTGGATTGATCAGGTGTGCACTACACACGTGAATCGGCTACACGGCTGGCAGGAGCCATGTGGAGTGCATTGGGGGATTTTTTAGGCTGAGGGAGGAAGACCCGAAACTGGGATTACAGTCACGGGCAGCCCAACTAAATTCGGCACCATATGTTAGGAGTAGCGAAAATCAATCTCGACCGTTAAAAGTACTGGTTATAAACTGTAGAAGTGTTTGCAATAAGCAGCCTGAGCTTGAAAGCGTTATTAGTAGCACAGAGGCTGATATAGTATTAGGTACTGAAAGCTGGTTAAAACCGGATATAAGTGCAGCAGAAATTTTTAACCATTGCATGAATGTTTTCCGTAAGGTTAGGTTACATTCTAATGGAGGTGGTGTATTTATAGCTGTTCGTAAACACCTGTCGTGAAAAGAAATAAATATTGATACGGTCTGTGAAATCCTATGGATTAGACTAAAAGTAGCTAGGACAAATCTTGTAATAGGGTCTTTCTATCGTCCACCAGATGCAGATGTAGGTGTTGCTGAGGCCTTAAGAAATGACGTAAGTAATATGGCTCGTCAATTTCCGGATCATGGAATAATACTAGGAGGCGACTTCAACTTACCGTATATTGACTGGAGTAATTACGCCCACGTTACTGGTGGCAGGGATAAAATATCCTGTGAGATTATTCTCGACCTTTTCTCAGATCTTAATCTTCAGCAGCTCGTCACTGAACCAACTCGGTGCGACAACGAAAACGAAAACATTTTAGATATTCTCGTTACAAATAGGCCTGAATTATTTACGGACATTTCTACCACCACGGGAATAAGTGATCATAAAGCTATAATTGCTACAGTAAAATTAACAGTCGAGCGCAAAAAGAAAAAAGAAAGGGTCATTTACAGGTTCGAAAAGGCCCCAAAGGAGAGTTTAAGAACGTTTTTGAGGGATAAATACATTACCTTTGTAGAAGGAAGAGGCTCGGATGAAGAGATGTGGCTTCGATTCATAAATATAGTCAGGGAAGGTATGGACTTACATATACCGAAAAGGACAATCAGGGACGGGAACGATCCCCCGTGGTATACGCGTGAAGTCAAAAGGTTACTTAAAAAGCAAAAGGAAGATTCATGCACGCTTAAGAAGGACGATGTATAGGAGTGATTTAGAAAAACTAGCTGAGACAAGAGGACAGGTCAAGAATGCGATGCGCGAAGCCTTCAATGACTTTCGATGCAACTCACTTTCCAAGAGCCTCATTGAAAATCAAAAGAAATTTTGGTCGTATGTAAAAAAAATAGGTGGTTGTGACAACAATATGCCAGTTCTACTAAAAGACAGTCGGGAAGTTGATGACGGCCGCGACAAGGCCACCGTATTTAACGCCGAATTTAAAAATTCCTTCACTGACGAAAACATGGAAAACATTCCCGTTTTTCCACGGCGTGTTGAATTTGAAATGGATCCAGTACAAATTGATAGTGTAAGTATCATAAAGCAATTAAAGCTCCTGAAGTGGGGGAAAGCGCCGGGTCCCGATGGTGTACCAGTAAGAGTATTGTCGGAATACGCGGAAGAAATAGAACGATTTCTGTCAGATATATTTCGTAATTCTTTAGAGGAAAGAAAAGTACCTTCTGACTGGAAAATTGCGCAGGTGATTCCCGTTTTCAAGAAAGGAGATCGGAGAGATCCTAGGAATTATCGTCCGATATCGCTAACATCTGTTTGCAGCAGAATTCTGGAGCATGTCATATGCTCTAACGTTATGAAATTTCTAGATGAAAACGAGCTACTTACAGCATACCAACACGGATTTCGGAAGAACCGATCATGTGAAACGCAACTGGCTCTATTTTCGCATGATTTAATGAAAGTTATTGATGCGGAATCACAAGTTGATGCTATTTTCTTGGATTTTCAGAAAGCTTTTGACTCTGTACCACACAACCGACTCTTAGCGAAGATCCGAGCGTATGGTATATCTGATCAGATTTGCGAATGGATACGCGATTTTCTAACTGGTCGGTCACAGTATGTCGTTGTAGACGGGGAAGCCTCTTCTAAACTAGATGTTCCTCAAAGAAGTGTAATAGGACCACTTCTTTTCTTAATTTTTATAAACGATCTCGGTGACAACGTTAATTGCAGGATGCGATTTTTTGCTGATGATGCACTTATTTATAGGGAAGTGAGGTGCTCCGACGATTGCTTAGAAATTCAGCGCGATCTGGATGTTATTTCGGAATGGTGCCGTGAATGGCAGCTTACACTTAACTGTAAAAAGTGCAAGGCAATGCACATAAGTAATAAAAAGACCCCGCTTGCTCTGGAGTACATAGTTAACAATTCAGTTGTTGACACTGTAGATTCCCTGAAGTAGATAAGGCGTAACAGTACAAAGCAACATGAAATGGGACTTGCACATAACTTCCGTTGTAGGAAAAGCTAATTCCAAACTACGATTCATAGGACGTATTTTGAGAAGTTGTAATGCTCATTCAAAGGAAATAGCGTACAAAACACTAGTGCGTCCACATTTGGAATACTGTTGTGGAATTTGGGATCCGTATCGCAAGGAATTGATTGACACATTAGAGAAAGTACAGAGAAGAGCCGCTCGATTCGTGACTGCTAGTTACAGTCCTTACGTAAGTGTCACAGAGCTAATTGGTGGGTTGGGCTGGGATTGTTTGGCGGACAGACGACGTCGTTTTCGTTTGAATTTATTGGAGAATATGCGAAAATCTTTAAGTTACGAGTGCAACGAAATACTTCTTCCGCCAACCTATTTAGGTCGCAATGACAGGAGGGATTAGATTAGAGAAATAAGATGCCGTACTGATTCATTTATGTATTCCTTCTTTCCTCGATCTGTTCGGGATTGGAATGCGCAGAATTAGGATTGGTGCTTAGCACCCTCTGCCACCCACAGTATTTGTGATTTGCAGAGTATAGATGTAGATGTAGATTATAGCTTATCTGGGCAAATGGAATAAAAGACATTTACAAACATTTTTCTACCTGGAGCTTTACTGCTCGTTGATGCCAATGGAACTGAGAAAGAATTGAGCACAGTAAATGGGAAAGAACTTAGCTATGCATATTTGAAGGAATCAGCACGAGATTAACCTGAAGTAACTTCTAGAAACCACTGAAAACTGTAATCTGAATGGCCTGGTCTAGATTAGACCATGATTTAATCATATATGAAAGGCCAAGTGTTGACCATCATTCAGGCAAGTCAAGCTTCCTCAAAGGAATAGGTCCATTCTGGTGATTGTAAAAATTCCAGTCTGCAGCAGGAATCAAAAACAAAACCACACTTTGGAAAAAGGGCAAACTACTACTAAACTGCTATTCAAAATAAATGTATGAATCATTAAAAACTAGGTTTAACCTTAGAAATGCAACATCAAAAATACTTTTTTTTTAAAAAAAAAGTATTTATATTTAATAGGGGACAATCTTACACTGTTTCTATAAAACAGCCAACACTGCACCCCCTTATGATGCACAAATTAGATGTCAAAGAATAAAAATAAGTGGTTGTTAATATTATTCCCTAAAATTACTATGGCACAATTTCCTCATATTTTTATGCAACATTTATGAAACAACTCATAAATAGACTTCACTGGCCTCATGAATAATACTTCCATTAAATCAACAATAACATTTAAATATATTCAATCAAATACATGAAATACTTGAATTTTAATTTCTTTGTAACACACTTAGCATTTGTATTGTCAAAGAGATATTTCCACATTATATGATTAAGCATTAAACATGTCGTAGAAGTGAAGGAACCTGTTGGTTAAGAAAAGACATAGAAAAGACTGTAACTGCTAGAGGAAGTGGGGATACCCAACAAGGTTCTCCAGTGCAAGAACTATGGAAATTGTGACCTTCACTAAAATACAAGGAGCAATGTTGAAGCACAGCATCAAATAGGGTTCTATAATAGTGGAAAAAGAGCTGTTCATGACCAGCACCTAACTAAATTTACCAAATTTTCACTGAAGATTAACTATTCAATGAGGGAAAAACATTTCAGAGATTAAATAAATTAATAAATGGTAGATAACAAAATTTTCAATTACACATATTTAAGACAAAAGCAGGTATGTACTACCAATGGTATGTATATATGCCAGTTTTCAGTAGCAGAGCTCATGTAGAGTGGTGTTCATAGCAATTACTCTGGTATCCAACTACAATGCAATTACTGAGAACACTGCGAATCAACATACAAGTTTTAACACAAATCATTCAAACATGATATCAGCCTTGTGTTCACTGTGCTGGACAGTTAATTGTGGTGAGGATAATGCAACTATTTAGAAGATGTAGACAGAATAGGCTGATATATAGCACAAATTATGCAATGCAAAGAAATTCCCCCTTTCACTTCAGTTACCAGCCTTTCAATTTTTTAATTAATGAGGTATGGATACCTCAGAATGTCAGAAATTGGATTTATTTGCCTGTACAAGTTAACTTCAGCGGAACAAGCTGAAGTAAAACTGTATGGTAAAATACTCACATTAATATCAATGAATTTAAAAAAAAAAAACTGGTGTTAAAAGAGAGTTAGTTATTTTGGAAATAGCTTGGCAATGAATATTATTAAGAATATGCAATTAGAAACAATGTGAGGCTAAAGTCAGACAATGATATTTTATAGAAAATTGCACAGGTTGATTAATAAGTATTTTATCAAGCAACAGAGAATATTGTTGGCTCAATGGAATGGCTTCCAAGACATGTTAACATTCCTATCACTTGCAATCTGCAAAGAAATCTCTACTTGGGAGGAAAAAATGACAAGAAAATCATCATGTCCCATTTTCTACCAACACTGTAAAAGTAAATATGGAGCTCTATGTTTAATACATATATTGACAGTCAATGGCCTATCAGTGGTAAACTCAATCTTTAGTGTAAATAGTGGTAAGCCCATCTTGTCAATTTGGTGTAATCTTCACAATTTCATAGTGAGATGTTATAATACAAACTCAGCAATTCGACAACAGGGCATGTCATAAATCGTTGTTTTTACATATGCAAATACAATGTCATGTTAAGCAGTACACAACACTGTAAGGA
>JARYHS010006964.1:7040498-7085507 GCA_031002005.1 Vandiemenella viatica
TGATGAAACTACACTCCTGGAAATTGAAATAAGAACACCGTGAATTCATTGTCCCAGGAATGGGAAACTTTATATACACATTCCTGGGGTCAGATACAATACACGATCACACAGACAGAACCATAGGCACATAGATACAGGCAACAGAGCATGCACAATGTCGACACTAGTACCGTGTATATCCTCCTTTCGCAGCAATGCAGGCTGCAATTCTCCCATGGAGACGATCGTAGAGGTGCTGGATGTAGTCCTGTGGAACGGCATGCCAAGCCATTTCCACCTGGCGCCTCAGCTGGACCAGCGTTCGTGCTGGACGTGCAGACCGCGTGAGACGACGTTTCATCCAGTCCCAAACATGCTCAATGGGGGACAGATCCAGAGATCTCGCTGGCACCTTCTAAAGCACGTTGGGTGGCACGGGATACATGTGGACGTGCATTGTCCTGTTGGAACAGCATGTTCCCTTGCCGGTCTAGGAATGGTAGAACGATGGGTTCGATGACGGTTTGAATGTACCGTGCACTGTTCAGTGTCCCCTCGACGATCACCAGAGGTGTACGGCCAGTGTAGGAAATCGCTCCCCACACCATGATGCCGGGTGTTGACCCTGTGTGCCTCGGTCGTATGCAGTCCTGATTGTGGCGCTCACCTGCACGGTGCCAAACACGCATACGACAATCATTGGCACCAAGGCAGAAGCGACTCTCATCACTGAAGACGACACGTCTCCATTCGTCCCTCCATACACGCCTGTCGCGACACCACTGAAGGCGGACTGCACGATGTTGGGCGTGAGCGGAAGACGACCTAACGGTGCGCGGGACCGTAGCCCAGCTTCATGGAGACGGTTGCGAATGGTCCTCTCTGATACCCCAGGAGCAACAGTGTCCCTAATTTGCCGGGAAGTGGCGGTGCGGTCCCCTACGGCACTGCGTAGGATGCGACGGTCTTGGCGTGCGTCCGTGCGTCGCTGCTGTCCGGACCCAGGTCGACGGGCACGTGCACCTTCCGCCGACCACTGGCGACAACATCGATGTACTGTGGAGACCTCGCGCCCCACATGTTGAGCAATTCGGCGGTACGTCCACCCGGCCTCCCGCATGCCCACTATACGCCCTCGCTCAAAGTCCGCCAACTGCACATACGGTGCACGTACACGCTGTCGCGGCATGCTACCAGTGTTAAAAACAGAGATGGAGCTCCGTATGCCACGGCAAACTGGCTGACACTGACTGCGGCGGTGCCCAACCGCTGCGCAGCTAGCGCCCTTCGACGGCCAACTCTGCTGTTCCTGGTGTGTCCGCTGTGCCGTGCGTTTGATCATTGCTTGTACAGCCCTCTCGTAGTGTCAGGAGCAAGTATGGTGTGTCTTACACACCGGCATCAATGTGTTCTTATTTCAATTTCCAGGAGTGTATATACCGCCTCGTGGGATGAAGCAAAAATGCCAGCTGAATAGAAGACCGCCATCAGAAGTAAAGTGTTTAAAAATGGGAATGTTAGTGATCCTCAAAATTTAAGCCGCTCACGTTAATCTCACTATTTTGCAGGATTTTAGAACACATCATCTATTCAAATGTCAAGCAATTTTTGGATGACGGTGAGTTTTTAAACCAAAATCAACATAGATTCAGAAAAGGCCGATGCTGCGAAACAGAACTTGCACTTTTAATTCACGACTTGTGCCGTATTATAGACGAGGAATCCCAGCTTAGCTTAGTTCTATTAGATTTTTTAAAAAAGAATTCGACACAGTGCCTAACACTTGGTTAACCGACTTAGGAAACTTTGTGGTTATGGTATTACTAGAAAAATTTGAGACTGGGTCACAAACTTTCTGAAGGGCAGACCACAGTGTGTAGTTCTCAACGTTAAGCGTTCTTCTCTTACTGAAGAGAGGTCCGGGGTTCCCCGGAGAAGCATGATAGGGCCCTTGTTGTTTCTCATATACATTAATGATTTGTATGACGTAATAAGGGAGAAGAAAAGGCTATTTGCGATGATGCTATTATTTATCGTGAAATCAAAGCCCTGGACGACCGAGGTGTGTTCAAAGATGATTTATGAAAATAATCACTTGGTGCAGAGACTGCCTGCTGGTCACATCTCTTCGTAATTCCACTAGCCGCTAACAGAGCGCACCGCTGTCACTACATACAAAAACTGCCAATCTGCGGGCTACCTGGATTACGTCAGCACTCGATAGTATTTCCCTGAAGCAGCTCACTACAGATCTCAAATTTACAACTAATTGTGAGTTTTTATAGGTACTAATATATATCGACACTAGTGAGGGAAATTCAGCTTCGTGTTTAAGGGAGTAATTTACAAACATTTACGGGGTTGTGCCTGTAAACACCATTGGTAGGTGGGGTTTCACTAGGCATGGCCTACACCTAAATAGAAGTGGGAAGGGAGTACTTTCTAAGTTGTTAGCTAAAGCAGTGAGGGAGCCCATTTCCAGTGATGATGGGGTCAGGACTGTGCCTTTTTTAGGTTAGGGGCTGCTGGTGAAGGGATGGAAATAGATTATGAAAGTGATACTGATTGCAGATTCACGACGAGAACGATCATAGATGTTAAAGAAATAAACGAAGTTGCTGAAACAATAACTGGCTGGGGTAAATCTGGGAAAGAGGAGTTAAATGCTGAAAATATAAAGCCGGTAATAAGGGTGTTAATGGTAAACTGTAGAAGTATAATGAACAAAGTAATCGAATTTGCAAACTTAATAGAGATACACGAACCACAAATAATAATTGGGGTAGAGAGTTGGTTAAAAGAAGAAGTACTAGACATTGAAGTTTTTCCTGATGGTTACAGAGTATACCGCAGAGATAGAGGAGCAATTGGTGGAGGAGTCTTCATACTAGTTAGCAGAAACTACCACAGTTCACTGGCATTCATAGATCAAGACCATGAGTTACTTGGGGTAGATTTCTGGGTAATAAAAAACAAAAAATTCAGAGTGTTGGCTGCTTACCGCAGTGGAAGAATGACAGAAGAGGATGAGGCTCTTGGGGAGAAATTAAATTCCTACTCAGATTTCAGAGGTGAGAATAGAATGGTCATTATTGGTGGGGATTTAAATTTACCAGGTGTAAACTGGGAAGGAAATTAGATTAATAACACACGGGAACAAAGATTTGCAAATACCTTAGTAAGGGAAGGAGGATTTACACAAGTGGTAGAGCAAAACACTAGGGGGCAAAATATTTTGGATATATTCCTAATAAAGCCCGATGATAACATCGTGGGTTGTCAAGTAACGGAAGGAATAAGTGATCTTGACGAAGTTCTGATGGATATTAGAGGATTCAGTGAACCAGCAGCAAAAACTGAAGGTGGAAATAGGTACAATTATAAAAAGGCACAGATTCAAAATTTGAAGAGATGTTTCAGAGAACGTTTCAGCAAATGGAAGGAAGGCACAAGTACAGTAGAGTCAAGGTGGGAAGAGTTCAAGGAGATAATAAGAAAGGGGGAAGAAAAATTCATTCCAAAGCAGAATATAAAGAGTAGTAGAGAACCTGTGTACTATAATAGGGTAGTGAGGAGGTTAAAGAGGTTGGTACGAAGAGAACATAACAGAGTTAAGAGACAGCAGGGTATTAGGGAATATTTGAAACAACTAAACAAGGACTTAATAACAGCAAAGAAAGTTGCTAAAGATGGGTTTATGAAGAGTATTGTCAGTGCAGGAGGACCACTGACTGATGCATCTCGAAATTTCTATGGCTATATCAGGAAACTGAGGGGAAGAGAGGGTGTAGAGATGCTCATAGATAAGGATGGAGAAGTTGTTACTGAGGATTTGAAAAAGGCAGAGATTTTAAATAACTGGTATAGTGAGAGCATTAGGGACAATGAATCAGAAACGGGAAGGTCTAATTCGGAGAACGAGCTTAGCAATACGATTAGAAATGAAGATACTAAAAAATTTCAAATTCATCCTGAAGAAATCATGAAGGAAATAAGAAAGCTGAAAAAACATAAGGGGGCTGGTGCAGATAATATTACTACAGATATCTTAATGATAGTTGGATGTGACATTGTACCTTATCTTGATATATTATTTAAATTGAATCTGGATACTTGCTGCTTACCACAAGACTGGAAAAGTGCGATAGAAGTACCGGTACATAAACGAGGGGTGAGAAATAGAGTCGAAAATTACAGGCCAATCAGTTTGACTTTAGTGGTAGGTAAATTAATGGAAAGATTGATATGCAACCACATAAGAAATGTATGTGAGGAACGTAAGTGGTTTTCAAGTAGGCAACATGGGTTCAGGCAAGGATATTCATGCGAATCTCAGTTGGTAGGATATATGCAAGATATTTCAGATGAAATGGAGAAGGGAGGCCAAATTGATAGCGTAGCGCTGGATCTTTCAAAGGCATTTGACAGAGTAAGCCACAAAATGGTTGTAAATAAGGTAAAAACTATTGGAGTGGATGAGAAAGTGATTTGCTGGGTAGAAGAATTTTTAAAAGGTAGAAAACAGAAAGTTAGGGTGGGAAATGAGGTATCAAAGGAAGTTGAAATAAAAATGGGAGTGCCACAGGGTAGCGTATTGGGACCATTGCTATTCATTATTCTAATGAATAATTGTGTTGATTGTTTACTATCTAAAATTAGATTGTTTGCAGATAACATAATGCTGTATAAAAGGATCAAAACGATATAGGACTGTAAACAGTTGCAGGGTGATCTGGACAAGATGTCTAATTGGGTTGGTAAACATGGGATGAAGATAAATGCAAAGAACAGTCAGCTAATTAGATACACAAATACAAAATAAAAGGTTAATTATGAATATAAAGTGGGGGAAGAATTGCTTGCTGAAAACTTGAAATGTAAATATCTTGGCATTACATTTGATAACAATGTTAACTGGGCAGGACACATTGGACAGGTTGTAGGAAAAGGTTTCAAAATCCTGCACTTATTGGAGAGAGTGATGAGGGGATGCACGAGAGAAGTAAAGGAATTGGGTTACAAAAGTTTGCTCGAATATGGTAGTGTAGTATGGGACCCACATTTTGAGTATCAAATACAGGAGTTGGAGAAGGTGCAAAGAAGGGCTGCTAGAATTGTTCTTGGAAATTATCGCAGAATGCAATCAGTGACAGATATGATAAAGGAGTAGGAATGGGATTCATTGCAAGACAGGATGAGGATGAGGAGGGTAGTGGGAGTGTGCAGGGCGTATACTGGCGATGAGGCATGGAAAGATATTGTAGTAGGTATGAAAAGTAGTTCATGGAAGGAAAAAGATGACCATGACCTCAAGCTGGCACTTGATTTCAGGCACAAGGGTGTGGGAAGATTTTCTCTTTTAGGTAAGGGTGTCAGGGATTGGAATGAGTTACCAGTGGGAATAATTAATAACCTACCGAAAACGTTAAAAGAATTTAAAGTTAAAATTTGTAGATGGTATATGTAGGTGAGTGAACGATAGCTGTAAGTTGGGTGTGTAGGGAAATTGCCACCAGAGCGTGTGCTCCATTGCAATTAAATTAAATTAAATTAAAATTATTCAATATGAGATTAAGGATAGAAGTCAAGCAAAATAAACTATCTGCCTCATACAGAGATCACCTACAGCTGAAATTGTACGAATTAAAAATGTGGCTGCACCCAATCGCTTTAGTAAGTCAGAAACATGTACTTACCAATTTAAATTATGATCAATATGCAAAGCTAGAAATTTCACACTATCTACCTTTTGAATGGACTGGCCTACAAATTTTATGTCTATATCTTGGGTTAATCTGTTTGATGTACTGATTTGCATATACTGAGTTCTATTAAAGTTTAAAGACAAGCCATTAGCTGTGTACTATTTATTAATAGGTTCAAAGACACAATTTGAAATATATATTTCTGGAGTATTTTTAATTCCTACATTTGTGTCATCTCCAAATTGGACAAATTTTGAGTTTTAAGATAAAATACAAGAGAGATCATTAATATATATTAAAAATAGTAGTTGCCCCTATATAGAACCCTGAGGTACTACACATCTGATTAATTTCCACTTAGAAAACAGTGGAACTTTTAAGACAGCCTTAAAATTCTCCATTGAAACTTTCTGTTTTCTATTTAGAAGGTAAGAACTAAACCACTTATTAACAATGCCATCTATACCATGATACTTTAGTTTCTGTATCGTAATTTTATGATCTACACAGTCAAATGCTTTAGATAAGTCACAAAAAATTCCCATAGGAATTAATTTATCATTTATTCCTTCTAAAATATTGTCAGTGCATGTAAATATATCTTGTTCTGTAGAATGACCTTTTGAAAACCAAATATTGATTTAGTTAGACTATTGTTATGTTTTCATAAACTCTATTGTACATTGCTTTCTCAAAAACTTTGGAGATGGCTGTTAGTAATGAAATTGATCGGTAATTCGATACAGCTGACTTATCTACCTTTTTATAGAGTGGTTTAACTACGGCATACTTAAACCTTTCTGAAAAAGTACCCTCAAGTAAAGTCATATTAAACAGATAACTTAGTATATTGCTAAATTCTGTGGAGCACAATTTAATTAATCTGCTGCAAATCCCATCATAACCACTTGAGTATATGCTCTTGAGGGACCTGATAATTTTTCTTATTTCTTCTGGAGTAACTAAATTTTTCTTGGAATCCTGTGCTGACAAAATCAATACTGTGTGCTATTGTGCTATTAGCAGTCAATTTATCAGCAACAGATAAAAAATTTTTATTAAAAATATCAGCAATTGAAAAATTAGATTACAGGATAGTGTATTGGGACTATTGCTATTCGTTATGTTTACGAATGATTCTACTGATGGTTTACTACCAGAATTTATACATACATATATATATATATATATATATATATTGCAAATGATGTAATATTATGTTATGACACGATAAAAACGGTAAAAAGACTGTGAACAGCTGCAGGGACATATGGACAAGATATCAAGCTGGGTGAGTCAACATGAGATGAATATAAATTCAAAGAAGAGCTAGCATATTGGTTACATAGATAGAAAGTTAAGGTTGATCATGATTACGAAGTGGGGCAGAAATTGCATGTTGAAGACTAAATATGTAAATCCCGTGGCATAATTAAGAATTTAATCATATTCATCGTCGCGGAAACCTCCAGCCTTCGAATTTTTTACTCTGTTTCCCAATCATCCTTTATTTACCGTCACTACTAACTCGATTTTCAAGTCCTCTGGGATACAGCAAGTATCCAGACTCAATTTTAATAATATTTCAAGATAAGGTACAATGTCAGATCCTGCAATATTTGAGACGTCTGTAGTAATATTATCTACACGACCCTTTATTTTTTTCCAGTTTTATTAGTTCTTTCATTATATTCTCAGGAAGAATTTCAAATTTTATGGTCTACTCATTTCTAACTATGTTGTTTGGCTCGATATCCTATTTAGACCATCTTGTTCTGATTCATTGTACCTAATGCTTTCACTAAGCCAGTTACTTAAAATCTTTACCTTTTTAAAATCCTTAGTAACTTCTTCTCGATCTTTACCTATAAATGCCTCCTTTTTTCATTTCATTCGAAGTATCTTGCACATATACCACCCATGGAGGAAAGAAGTATGTGGAGACGATGCAAGGGACCTTCACCACGCATTGAAGGGACTCCAGGTGGAGAGGAGTGGGGAGGCATGGTCGACATATTATCTATCCATAGAGACACTCGGAATATGTACAAAACCTAGAGGGGACTCTAGGATAAACTAACGCCGCAATCTGATGATGGATTATTATGTAACTCGATAAGACAAATAAAATATGAAGAATAATTTTTTTTGATATCCTGCTTATTTTTCGAGATATTCTGTCTCAAATGTGAGATGATTTTAATTGAAATTCAGAAGAAAAAAATGGTCAAAGTCAAATTTGATGATGAATTCTTATTGGAAAAGACGAGGCAAATAAGAAATAAAGAAATTTTTTTCAATATCTTGTTTAGTTTTCGTGATATACTGTCTCCAAATTGAGGGAATTGGATTGGAGTGCGGCATGGACCTAAAATTAATTTTGACAAAGCCGCAATGAATTACATGGTGGATATGCAGAATGGATATTTCAGTTTTATTACTAACACTTGTGGTTAGGTTGAAATTCGGCCTAGACCAGATTAAAAATAATTATCTTGTTACCATACATCGTAAGCTTAATTGAGAATAGCTGAAAGTATTTTACATACTGATACTCGTTTTGTCACTAACATGGTTCTCATGAAATTACTAACAATAATAGATAAATTCTTTGTCCCTTATGGAACAACAAAACCATTCTGGTACAGACTGCATTTAGACCTATATCTCTACTAAATTGCCGCTACAGAATTAAACTATGTAGACACACCCACACACGCGTATTTCAATCGCAAACTGCATTTGGGGTAAAAACATTGTTTGCTTCATCAAGATGCCTAGATTGCATAGCATAATTTAATACATTTAATTTAATCATACACCGTCATTATAAACTGCAACATATAAAAGAATGCACAATACTAAATTCACTATATCGCGATATAAAAATCACATCTTTAAATCTCATTTTCAACCCTCGTTAAAAAGTAATGGTAGTCTATTATGTGAAAAATAGCAAATTATGATGATTTTCTACACCACACCAACAAAAAAAATTTGAGTACAAAGTCATCCTATTGTGAACTTTGACCAAATATTTATAGACAGGCAGCAAAATTGCCAATACCCACTGCACACTACAAGAACAATAATTACAATGCAACTTACTTATGAAATGATATTCCATGTTCTTTACTATCTGGCCTACTTGTGCAACCGTATGCAGCACAAGATAGCATTATAAAAATCTTAGACACGTTAGATAATGAAATAATCACAGCATCAAACACAATGCACAATGTGAACATAGCAAATGTACGGAAGCATAATATCCGCATGTGCAGAATCAGCTTAGAGTTGAGAGGTGGCGTCACAGAGTATACGGTATTCCGTCTCCATATATTTCTTTCCCTCATGATCCCACCAATTGAGATTTGCATGAATATCATTGCCGAAAGTCATGCAGCCTACTTGAATAGAGCCTACTTTGCACACAGATACCACTGATTTGGTTATTATTATTATTTAATTACAATGGAGCACAGGCTCCGGTGGCTTTTTCCCTACACACCCATCTTCCACCTATCCTGCACCCACCTACATTTTCCCTCTACAAATTTCATCTTTAAATTTTAATTTAAGTTTTCGGTAAATTATTCTTCATTTCTCTTGGTAACGCATTCCAATCCCTGACACCCTTACCTAAAAAAGAGAATCTTCCCACACCCTTGTGCCTGAAATCGAGTGCCAGCTTGTCGTCATGGTCATCTGCCCTGTACACTCCCATGACCCTCCTGTCTTGCAATGAATCCCATTTCAGCTCCTTTATCATATCTGTTACTTACCAATCTCTCCATTACTTTACTTAAAACTGAAGTTAAACTGATTGGGCCGTAGTTTTCGACTCTATTTGTTACCCCTCCATTATGGACCGGTACTACTTTCGCACTATTCCAGTAATCAGGTAAGCAGCAAGTATCGGGACTCAATTTAATTAACATTTCAAGATAAGGTACAGTATCACATCCTATTATCTTTAAAACGTCTGTAGTATTATTAATGAATTTTTACATTTTTCGGTTCCTTCATTATATCCTTAGGAGAAATGTCAAATTTTTCTGATTTCCAATTGTGTGGTTAGGATCGTTACAGTTTTTTTTTTAGATAGCAATAGAAATTTCTGGATGCATCACTGAATGATCCCCTTCAACAATAATAATTTGCATCTTAGGCACCTTGTTTCCCATTAATATTTCCTTCTATTGTTGGTAAAGGTTGTATAGGGTGGACCAGAGAAGCGCAGTAATTGAATTACAAAACTTTGGTCGCACAATTGCTTTAATATGGTGGCGTAGTTTGGGACTCACATTATGAGTATCAAATACAGGAGTTGGATCGCGTGCAAACGATAACAGATAGCTTTGTTTGCGGACGCAGTGAGAAACTGTTATGATAAAAGAGCAGGATTGGGAGACATAGGAAAACAGGATGATGATTAAGGCATTTGTTTGTGATGGTGATTGGATGGTTAGGTTTGAATAATTACGAGTAGTGCAATGGAAAGGGAAAAATAAAAATAGACACTCGACTGGCACTCGATGTCATGCGTAAGGGATTGTAGGTACAGTGTCAGGGATTACCAGGGGAAGCGATGACTAGTTCACTAGAAGGCCAAAGGGTTTTAAATTCGTAATTGGCAAAAGTATATGAGTGGTGGAATTTAATCCTGAAAATATATCAATTAGTATTAATAATAATAACAATATAATAAAAATAATTTTATGGTGTATTGTAATTACCACTGGAGCAAGCTGTCAATCACAAATAAATTAAATTCATTTCAACTGAACTCAACCAGCAACAAAAAAATCTAATCTTATCATCAGGGCCGCATTTAGCTTTGTGGGCCGGGCTCTCCTGTCGGCAATGGCCACTCCGACCGGGGATTAAATTCGAAATTCAACCGAAAAAAAATTATGGCCGACCTTTTTGCTTTTTCTTTTTTTAGCTCTACTACTGGTCCAGGCGGGGGCCCCTCTTTTTGGTGCAGGCCCCCTTTAGTAATGCGGGCCTCTAGACTACAACCTAGGTAGCCTATGCTTAAATGCGGCCTTTGTTATCTTATAATTTGTCACAGAGAGGATAAAGTGGTGTGAGAGAATGTATGTTGTGTGTGTGTGTGTGTGTGTGTGTGTGTGTGTGTGTGTGCGTGTGTGTGCTTACAAACAATTTTTTACCTATCCCATATTATTTGTACTTTGTATTAAGTATGACGCAAAGGGAACAATAAATAAATGCAATGTACAAATTCAGGGAAAATTAAATTTCAACTAGGAGTTAAGATACATTGTAATTAAAAATATTTTTTTTGTAAAAGATTTAGTATGAGAAGAGTGAAATGTAAAGATACTAGATAAACATATTGAGATGTAAAGTAGATATTGGATTTTCACAAATCTATACATTTATTGACTTCCATTACCGTGGAGTAGTTGAAAAGTATGTTGTTGGCGTACCCATAAATTTCATATGTGTCGTCGGAATTAGGGAAAGTCTGGCAATCATTTTGAATTCAGACAGCAATTATCTTAGTTTTTTAGCAGCAGAAATTGAGAGTGGAATTCTTACTCTGGAACATTAAGTATCTTTGCAGCAGAACCTAACAGCTGTTGTGGAAGAGCATCGTTATTTTGCTGTGAAGTTATATTGCGTTTTGTTGTCTCAAAACAACAGAAGGGTGTGATATGGAGCCGATAAATGCTGTATATATTCCGGAAGAGGTAGGTTTACAACTTAAAGCTGCTTACAGAGTCGAACAGCACAGCTTAATGTCCCCCAACAACAGGACACCTTTCACTGGCCTGCTGTTCACTTTGGTTTGTAAAGAATTGCGAGTTAGCATATTTTGCTCATCAGACTGTATGAGTTGACCACATGCTGTTCAAGATACCTTTAAATAAGTTGTGTTTGATCGTCTGAAAAAATATGAGCAAATGCATTTACACTTAGTATACGAAGTTTGTTAGTGTTTAATTGTAATAAATCGGCGGATTAACCTGAAGAAACGAGTCCTTTTTGCAGCAGTCACTGTGCTAATGCATTTTTTACATGAAAAGTATTACAGGCACGGGGATGTGTAACTGGGATGCCGTTTTCTACAGTGACTGCTATTAGTGTTTTGTCTGTGTTTATTTATTATCTGAATATGTTACAAAGCTTTTGAGGAACGCCTATTTGTAGTTGTCTGAAAGCTGTTTTCTTAAGTATCTTTTTTTCCATTTTTAGTTAAATATGAAGTCCTAAAAGTGTATTTTATATTATTAGTTAATGGAATGTGACTGATTAAAACCTTTATTCTGTATAACAGGCAGTCTCAGTTACACTGATCGATTTCACATATGTTAGTATCCACATGCTGCCAACAGAATTTTCCTGCACATGTCTACTGATAAATTATTCACATGTGTTGCATTAGTTAGGGGCGTGTTTTTTAGTGAAGTATTGTTCATATGTTTCAAAGCACTGACTTGTATTTTGCTCCAAAATAACATAGTTGTGGTTGTCCTGTAAAATTCCTGCTCTTCAGTTAGCTGCTTGTAATAACTGAAGATGGTAAGATAAAAAATTATTACCGGTGATCATATATTTCTGTTAAAATGTATCAAGTATGTAATATAGAAGTTATTTTCTGTTCTGTGGGTGGATTGTAACAAGTAGTGTTATATTTCTTATTGAAATTGACACATAACCATAGCCCAAGGTGTAAGATTTAATGATAGATTCTGTTTCATGATGAGAACAAAGTTGTTTCACCACTTGCAGCTTCATTGTTGATTTACATCAAGTTCTGTTGGCTCCACATTAGAGTTGTTGTTGGTGCTTTGAGACATGAGTGTGTCTTGCTAATTAATAGCTGGTCGGAATAAACAGTTCTGAGGTCAAACAAAGTATTGTTATCAGTCTCTGAATGGCTCATAGATAATATCAACTTCAACTGTCTTTTTTTTTTTTTTTTTTTTTTTTTTGGAAAAATCACTGATTTTCTCCTTACAGTGTTGTGTACTGCTTAACAGGACATTGTATTTGCATATGAAAAAACAACGATTTTATGACATGCCCTATTGTCAAATTGCTGAGTTTGTATTATAACATCTCATTATGAACTTGTGAAGATTACACCAAATTGACATGATGGGCATATCACTATTTACACTAAAGACCACTGATAGGCCATTGACTGTCAATATATGTATTAAACATATACTCCATATTTACTTTTATAGTGTTGGTACAAAAAGGGACATGATGATTTTCTTGTCGTTTTTTCCTCCCATGTAGAGATTTCTTTGCAGATTGCGAGTCTTCCAAAAATAACTTACACTCTTTTAAAACCAGTTTTTTTTTAATTCATTGATATTAATGTGAGTATTTTACCATACAGTTTTACTTCAGCTTGTTCCCCTGAAGTTAACTTGTACAGGCAAATTAATCCAATTTCTGACATTCTGAGGTATCCATACCTGTTTAATTAAAAAATCGAACTGAAGTGAAAGGGGGAATTTCTTTGCATTGCATAATTTGTGCTATATACCAGCCCATTCTGTCTACATCTTCTAAATAGTTGCTTTATCCTCACCACAATTAACTGTCCAGTACAGTGAACACAAGGCTAATATCATGTTTGATTGATTTGTGTTAAAACTTGTATGTTGATTCACAGTGTTCTCAGTAATTGCATTGTAGTTGGATAGCAGAGTAATTGCTATGAACACCACTCTACCTGAGCTCTGCTACTGGAAACTGGCATATATACATACCATTGGTAGTACATACCTGCTTTTGCCTTAAATATGTGTAATTGAAAAAAAATTTATCTACCATTTATTAATTTATTTAATCTCTGAAATGTTTTTCCCTCATTGAATAGTTAATCGTCAGTGAGAATTTGGTAAATTTAGTTTGGTGCTGGTCATAAACAGCTCTATTTCCACTTTTATAGAACCCTATTTGATGCTGTGCTTCAACATTGCTCCTTGTATTTCAATGAAGGTCACAATTTCCATAGTTCTTGCACTGGAGAACCTTGTTTGGTATCCACACTTCCTCTAGCAGTTACAGTCTTTTCTATGTCTTTTCTTAACCAACAGCTTCCTTCACTTCTATGACATGTTTAATGCTTCATCATATAATGTGGAAATATCTCTTTGACAAGACAAATGCTAAGTGTGTTACAATGAAATTAAAATTCAAGTATTTCATGTATTTGATTGAATATATTTAAATGTTATTGTTGATTTAATGGAAGTATTCTTCATGAGGCCAACAGGAAATCTGTCAGTGAAGTCTATTTATGAGTTGTTTCATAAATGTGGTGCATTAATTAGTGTAGACACGATACATTTTTCTTTAATATAAAAATATGAGGTAATTTGCCATAGTAATTTTAGGGAATAATATTAACAACCACTTGTTTTTATTCTTTGACATCTAATTTGTGCATCATAAGGGGTTGCGGTGTTGGCTGTTGTATAGAAACAGTGTAAGATTGTACCCTATTAAATATAAATACTTTTTTTTAAAAAGTATTTTTGATGATGATGCTATTTGCATTTCTAAGGTGAAACCTAGTTTTTAATGATTCATACATTTATTTTGAATAGCAGTTTAGTAGTAGTTTGCCCTTTTTCCAAAGTGTGGATTTGTTTTTGATTCCTGCTGCAGACTGGAATTTTTACAATCACCAGAATGGACCTATTCCTCTGAGGAAGCTTGCCTTGCCTGAATGACGGTCAACTCTTGGCCTTTCATATGTGATTAAATCATGGTCAAATCTAGGCCAGGCCATTCAGATTACAGTTTTCAGTGGTTTCTAAAAGTTAGTTCAGGTTAATCACATGCTGATTCCTTCAAATATGCATAGCTAAGTTCTTTCCCATTCACTGTGCTCAATTCTTTCTCAGTTCCATTGGCATCAATGAGCAGTAAAGCTCCAGGTAGAAAAAGCTCATAGTTTGTAAATGTCTTTTATTTCATTTGCCCAGATAAGCTATAATGTGTTTGATATATAAATTTCCAAATAATTGAATGAGCATACTGAACAAGCAGTAATGTTCAGGCAGTCCGTCAGTATGACGTGCCATTTATGCGAGGCCCTGTCCAGATTTGGGTATTCGATTGTTCCTCAAAATTACTTTAGATGAACGTAAAATGCTATTACCATTTTCTTTGTTCTATGGTGACAATTCTGTCCTAGTTCTAATAATAACATTTTGTGCAAGATATGAAGCCCTAATAGTAAATTAACCTATATTATCTGGGATAAAGAATTCATTCATCTAATACATATGATAATTTTGCATTGTCTTTTATAAATCAGAAAGGCTATACAAGCAGCCATTAAGAGCTTTCTTTGTTACCCTTTATAGAATTATTTTCCTTTTGTTAGACCAGTGTAATTAGATGATAATATGAGCCTAACTGAAGTTTTATTTTACAAAGTGTTTGAGACTTGAACATTTGATGTTGTTTGCTTGCATTTAAGTTTGGTTTGATGTTACCAGATAATAAGGGTCAGTAACTTTTTTTTAAAAAAAACTTTTCATATTTTTACTGTGGTTATCCTTTCTTTAAATTATATTCCTGGTTTAAGTGTATATCATACTGTATTTCTCATTAATTCATTTTTTTAGAATATGCTGGAAGATACTGAACAAGAGAATTCAGAAATGGAACCTGTTACTGATAGGTAAGCTGATTCCTTGTTATTAAACAGTAAGCTGCTGTTGTAGAACTTTATGTTACTTTAAAATCTGACCAAGACTTACCACAATCTTAAATGTAGAACAGAAACTAGGTGAACTTCCCGCCCTTCATTAAACCCTATTGTGGAGGATCATGGCTTTTCTCTCAGGATCATCCACAGAGCTAAAAGTTTGCTGTCGCCTCTTTCTGTTAGGAATAAAAGTTGTTCCCATAACATGATTTGTATTGACCAGAGGTTATGACTACAGTATGAAAATATGAGTCGTACTCGTATGTATGCTGTGTCATATTAACATTTTTATACATGTAGAATTTTTATAATTTAGTTTTCTAAAGTATATCATATTTAATTGCCAAATCACCAATTTTTTAATGTATTTTAAATGAACAATCCATAACACTGAGTGAAATGATTCTGTTATATAAATCATAGTGAATACACACTGCAGAGAATAAACTGGGCTCAGATCAAGATGTCATAACTTTTTATCACTAAACAACCTCAAGACTTAGCCCTATAAGTATTATTTTTTGTTTGATTTGATTTATTTTTATCTTATTCTGAGTTGTTACCCAAATGTAACAGTTCGATTTGAAAATTTGTGGGAGGTTTTGTAATTAGTCTGATCAATAAATATGTGTCCCCGTACCAACAAAGCACATGATCATTGTAAACAATGGGTTTGTATTTTGGCTGAGTGATGCTGCTTTCCATGGATTTAACTGTATTCTTAAATTAACGTTGATTAGGTTCCAAACTAAGTATAGAAGGTGTATAAAATTTATTTTGTGAATTAAGCTTGCTTATCTCTACACATAACAGAAATTTGATCAAAGCAAAGCAATGCACTAAATTGTTTCATGGTATTGAATAAATAGAGGGAAACACAGCAATTTTTTACTTTTTTGATAATTTTGGGATTAAACCGTATACGTGTAACAAGTTATCTGTTTCTAGCTATATGAGAAGCATGCTGGAATTATTTTGATGGAGTGTGAGTTGTTTAAAATTTTTGTATTCACTGACTTACAAAGTAAGGAAAGAAATAAAGTAAAATTAAACAGATCAGCAAAGGTCAAATTATAATTAAAATCTAAGGCATGTGAAGATGCTAGGCTAGAAAGTGATTTCACAGTTGGTGTAGATTAACAGTTTTAGACTTTTGTTATAGTTTATCAGTGTATCAATTTATAGCTTTCTACAATCACAGAAAATACATGAGAGTTTTAATGATCATTAGTTTGCAACTGAGTGACAAATTTGTGAAATTTGCATTTAAGTAACTTACAAACTATGAACTAGAGGCAGCAAAACTACAATTGCTGACATATTGTAATAGAAAAATTAGGAATGGATCATATCTCCAAATGAAGAAATTTAGGTACAAAAACAGCCAAAATCACTTCAAGAAAGGGTTGACTTGATTTGGCATACAAACTGTCAGATGCCCATTAGCTACAGTTGAAGCAGTAATTCAGTGCCGATCTTCATCCAACCCAGCTGCTTTAGAATATTTTTGGTTTGTATTAAGAAGATCCATATAATTTTTTGATATCAGAATATTATAATTTATATATCTATCGTCACAAGTAGGTCATTAGTGTGGTAGCTTCTATAAGCTGTTTAGTTATCAGAGACTTACCAGCCACCTCCCACCACCAAGGCGGTGGGATGTGGCTGGTAGTTTGGGTGCTTGTTTGTGTGGGGGGTGGGGGGATAGTGATATCACAGTGAGTCTGTGCCCACTCGACTGGTGTGGGGCGGCATGGAGTGTTGTACCTGTCTGGTGGTACTGGCACTGCAGTCGGCAGTAAACATACTGTGCGACTAAATAATTCAGAGTAAAATTGAGGATCAGTAATAAGTGCAGTGGCAATCATTTAAGCCCTTGTAGAGATGGGCAAACCACTTTTTTCCAGTAATACGTTATTCAGTTATTGATTCTTTTTTCTAACTGCTTTTTTTAACCGTTAGAAATAGCGTACAGTTATTTTATCTCGACGTAATATCTGTGGAGATGCCACTAAAATCTCTGCTCAGAAACGTTCTTCTCTTGTTGAAAAAGCCGCAAATGTCAAATAACTGGATGTGACGAAAATAGCGGGCACGCCCCCAAATAATAGTGAAATAGCCCTGACGTCACGAAAAGCCGCTTATTAGCGTTTTACGATACGTCACCAATAGCGGCTTTCAAATAAGCGGCTTCCATAGTAACTGTCAGAGACATTATATACGCCTTCGACTTTTGTTTATGTATTTGTTTAATAAGTGGCAGTGATGCCTCGGTAAATTAATATAGAATTTTAACATGGCCAGCTTTAGCGGTTAGTGTATGACGTGATCAAACAGGAGGAAATGAAGTATAAGTGATTTAGGGATGTATGATATATAAAAATAATCCGAAGTGGGCAGTTTTGATTACGTGTTAATATATTTTTCTGTTTGAAACTAAAGAACTTGTAGTAGGAGTTTCTATGAATATATGCAACAAATACAGCATTCCGCGTTGCGAACTCGTAAAGAACAGAAGATTAACTTTGCTGAAAGTAAACAATTTTTTCAGTCTGGCTATTAATTTGCATTAAGTTTTGTGTGGCTATAGTTATATGTATAGCATACTTTACATATGTTGTAAATGTGTCCCAATAACAGACCAGCTGCAATTTAAATATGATGTTCAGACGTACATAAAAGTAATTAAAAATGTAAATATGATTTGCTGTTTGAAACTAATTGACTTGTGGAAATACTAGCGCTTTTTGATGGTTTCTCCATCTGTTGGTTGCTATCGCAGTTAATAACGGTTAAAGGTATTTAAAAGCTGTTTATATAGGTGGTGTCCTCTAGTGATCGCTATCGAAGTTAATAACGTCTTCAACTGGCAAAGACGCTATAACACATGTACACAGCTGTAACAAAAAGCATAATAAAGTGGCTTTCGATGGAAGGATGGATGCTGAAAACCAGTTTAATGGTCACTAAGTCGTAGAGAAATGATTAATTTTGGACCCTACCGCAAATAACACCTGCAAAGTAGTATTTAACATCGTCAGTAGTAGTGACATCTGTTGGTTGATAACGCAGCTAATAAAGCTTAATGGTATTAAAAAGCGGTTTACATAGGTGGTGTCCTCTAGTGATCGCAATCGAAGTTAATAACGCCTTCAACTGGCAAAGACGCTATAACACGGGTAAACAGCTGTAACAAAAAGCATAATCACGTTGTTTACTATGGAAGGATGGATGCTGATATCCCATTTAATGGTCATTAGGTTGTAGAAATATTATAAATTTTGGACCCCATCGCAAATAATATCTGCAAAGTAGTATCTGACGTCGTCAGTAGTAGCGACAACTGTTGGTCGCTATCGCGAGTAATAACGGTCAAATGTATTAAAAAGCGGTTGACATAGGTAGTGTCCTCTAGTTGTCGCTATAGTAGTTAATAACTATTATTTTGCGATGGTAGTGTGATCTAGTGGTATCTATTACAATTAATAACTGTGACAGAAGCAATAAGCGGTGAATGATGCACTCGTAGCGGACGGTCGACAAACAATTACAGCGCTGTCAGAGGGAGGTGCTGACAGTTATTTGAATAAATCCAGTTATCGTTTTGGCCTTTACTTGCTAAACGGCGTTTTTATAATAACGGTTATTTGTAGCCGTTTAGTTATTTGTGACCCATTTCTAAGCCCTTGTTTCTTTACCGAGCATGCTGGGAGTGTGGTAATGCTCTCACCTTGCTTTCAGCATGATGTAGGTTAGAATTGCCACTAGTCTATCTAGTTTTAGGTTTTGCATGGTATCTGCAATCAGTCCCATCAAATGACCATAGCAGAATTCGTTCCCATTCCTTGTGCCAGCCCTTTACTATCTCTAATAAGCACAACAAGGATGAGGCATAAGCAAAGAAGTTTGTTTCTCAGCCATGTACCAGTAATCCAGTTAATTATCATATTTACACCTATAAACTTCAGTTCAAATGTGCTAATGCTTTTTGTGGTCCACAGTTCACTACACTGTGGTGCCCTTAGAGTCAAATAGGTACAAGCAGAGGCCTAAATCAACTCACTGCAATTTGATGATCAAGTGCCCTTGACCACTGCTTTTTTGCCAGATGGCAATATGGTTGTTGATGCTATTTGAATACTTTGATCCGCCATTCAGTTTTTTATTTCTGTCTACTCCATTTCTTTTGAAATCTTGTATAGCATCTTACTTCAAATAGTAGACCAGATTAATGTTGTTTCAAAATTTTTGGCACAAGACCATTCAATGGCTTATAGACTTCTGCATTGTTTAAAAAAACTGTAGAAAGCTACTTTTTACTACATGCTAGTAATTTAAAATGTTATTGATACATTGTTTGACTTCCAGTGGGAGATGGTTCCTTGTGTAACATAATTTTTTGCTTACTGCCTTGTATTTATAACACAACCGTATTAATTTCCTGGTATCAAGTGTCAAAAAATATATTTAATTTTTTCTTTCTTACTGATTATTAATTAAAATCATCACTGAATGTTCTTTAAATAGAATACATAAGTTGTCCTGACTGTAAATTGTTTATTATTTTAATGTTCAATTACAAAACAACCAACAGTTTGCTTTAGAGAAACTAAATATCCAAACAGAAATCTAAATTATTATTAATTTGCATGAATGTGTATAAAAGTTTTTTATGGATAACACAATAATTACAGTGCTTAAAATAGGGTCTATACACTATGACTGTTATGTTTCTTGAGTGACATTATAAAAAGGCTTAGTCCAGCGTTTTCTGATCAGGTTGATTGGTTAGTCTAATGTGCCTAGATAAAAACTCTGTTCCTAAATGGGAGCATGGATTCAAATCCCACACATGATGAATTCCAATGATTACATATTGGGTCTATAAAAAGCAACTGGTATATTTAGCAACATCGTAGGGCTCCAAATTGCACATAACTGGGGTATGGTATAAAAATTATCTGTAGTTTATTGTCTTGATGTATCTTGGTATTTGCATTACACTAATCTGCATGCCGTATTGACCATTCAGTAACTGCATTTGCCTATATTTCTTCCTAATTCCATTTTTCATAGATCAGCCGGATGGCTCAATGGTTAATGCGTTTGAGAATGTGTATCGTTAATGAAACTGTCTTCAAATACTCCAAGAAATTCAAATAAAATACTGATTTTTACTATTCAAATATTCTGTCCATGTCATTCAGTATAGTAACTTGACAGTGCCATAACTGTAGACGATCTATCACTCAAAAACATACAAAGTCATTAACATGAGCCATCTATCTGCCTGAACCACATACATTCACATCTATTCCAACTTACACCAAACACATATATTTTCAAACTCACCCACATGTATCAACTTCCATGGGCAGTCTTCCAGCAACATGTGTCAACATGCATATAAGCACCACTGACTAAAATGTACCTGTATAAGTCAACAGTCACTAACTACAAAATATCTCTCAAACATGCATCAAAACTCACATACAGGAAAGGAATGTCCTGCATAACATGGACCACTTCAATACATATCCACTATGACCAACATACAGTACATTTTGATATTTGTTTACTTGCAAATATTATTTGAAACATAATTTTTTTAAATGTATAATGAACACCATTTAAAAATAATTGTTTAAAATTTTGCTTATTGAATTCAACTTGGTACATAATCTGATGTAGAAAACAGTCAATAGCTCTCCCTTGACAATTTTGGTTTATAGTTATGTGTGGTTACCTAAGGGAAAAATGGAGTTGCTCAATACAATTACTGTGTGTGTATTGCCATGATATAATTTTTTTCAATGCCTTGATAAAATATTTATTGTCAACCAGTACTATAGAAAGTGTTAATAGAGATAATAATATGCAAATATGGTTATCACAGTTTCTTAGCATAAATGCACTTTCAAATTTTTTGTTTTGTTATTCTTTTGCTTAGCGTTTTACACCACATCAAAATCGAGGTCATTAGAGCTAGGAAAGGTTTAGGATAAGGAAGGAATTTGGTGATGATATTTCTGACGCAGCTATACCAATATTATCCTTGATTGATTTCATTAAACTATAGAGAACAGAAATCTAGATGGCTGCATGGGGAATTGAACCTGTGTCCTCCTGAATGCTAAGCCATTGTATTATTATTCACTAACCACTCTAGATTTTCCCCTGTTACTTAGAATGTAATACTAAATATTTTCTGATTGACACTAGTATTTTTATTCATGACATCCATTGCTATTCTGTTGTCTTCTTGCACTGGGCTTCAAAATTTTATTGTTTATCAAACTAAGAGCTTATGTGCCTGTATATTGGGTTTGTGGAAATAGGTTTAGATTCAGTCTTCACATTGGATTTCTGATATAAGTTCCATAAAGACATACCAATCTCATTCTAACAGATCTGCAACCCTTACTGAGATTGCTAAATGTTATGTTGCTGTTTTCAGTTATATTTAAAAATCCTTTTCTAGCAACACTAATAATTCACTGGCAAAGGCATTTTAATCATAGCAGTATTAGTATTATCAGAAGTATCTGTGTGCCATTTCTAGTCCTATATCCCTGCTTAATGGATCACAAATAGAGCCTTCTGTGTGTTGGCTGACAAGAGGCATAATGATGGTCATTTTCTGGTATCTCAAGCTACCTACAGGAATCCCATAAAATAGGCTATGCTGTCAAGATGACCAAAAACTGATCACTGCCTGATACTGCATTTAACAATCGAGACTGGTGTGGTTATCTAGTAAGCTACTATATGTAAAAAAACAATCGTATACTGATTTACATAAAGATCTCAGAATTATTATTTGTTTAATCATTTATTGACATTTTATATGTTATATTCATGTAGCTCTGTATTAATTTTAATCCACTTATTACAGTAAGAAAACTACATATCTGTTTTCTATTTATTTTAGATCCTTTTTTAAAGGAACATCATTATTGGATCTTGCCTGTGCATTCTGTCCGCTGAGATTTGTATCATGGTGCTCTCTAACTAAACACGTCTTCCACCATGTCTCAGCTGTCTCTGCCCCTTTATATATTTGTACATGTTGTTCTCAAGTATTTAAAGATGAGGTTAAACTACAGATTCATAAGTACCCTAGCAGCACATCACAGAGCAGGTAAGGGTAGTATTTCTTATTTTATATTAAATGCTGCAACAATTTTTTTTTTAAATGTTGTAAGAGGTTAATTTCCTGTGCCAAAGTTTTGCACTAATACTTGAGTTACATCCACCGTGCTGCACAATTATTTAAAAAATCTTGTAAAGGTTAATTTCTTGTGCCAAAGTTTTGCACTATTACTGGAGTTACATCCACCTGACCATCATCACTTTGAGCCAATGACATGTCTAATCCTACAAACAACAATTAGCAATTTGTATATAGGCAGTTGTCTTAGTGAATATGATGTTGGCTTTTGTAGCTGTACTGTTATAAATTTAGACTGATCTGAAATATCTTCCAAGACTAATGCAAAAGCAGCTTCTCTTGTGTCTGTTTCAAATATTGCCTCACTTGGCATCTGTGGCTAACTTGTCTTGGTTAGTAACATTCTACAACTACCAAAGTTTTTTATATTACCATGTGCTACATTGCAATTAAATTAAAAAAATGTTTACTATTTCAGAAGGTGAGATGTGGTCATTTTATTTTATCTCTATTCTGTAAAAAGGTTTTTTCCTGTAACTTCACTTTCTATAACTGATATTATATCTGCATTATCCCATCACTTTAAGCAATTGACAAGTTATGTGTACTCTTATAAGCAACAATCTAAAATAAGTATTTGTCTTAATGGTTTTATGTCTAAAAGCTATATTATAATTTATTTTGATATATCTAGAATTTATTCTGAAAATAACAAATTATCTATTTTCAATGGAGCTTCATTCGGCAGTGTGCTAATCAGTCTTGGTAACTAGAATACTCCATATGAAAAAAATTCTACATTAGTAATAAGGTTATTGTACAAGAATTGTGTTTTTATAGAGCTGTTTGAAAGAAGCAGTACTCTCACCTGTAAGGATTATCAATGTTAGTCTGTTGTTAATAAACTGAAAGTACTCCAACTGCATTGTGCCTAGACTGAGTAGAAATTCTTCTATGAGTCAAACCTTCAGGATTAATATTGTGATTTTGAGTATGACATACTATTTTCGACTGATGATATGTTGACCTGCATTTCTAGGCTGGTTCATTAGTTACTGAATAATGAATTTTTGTTTATTTAAAAAATTTATTTTATATTTTTCATAAAATTTTTGTCAACAGGACCAGTATAATTTAGTAAGGTTTCACAGAGGGTTAAGTTCATATACTCAATGATATTGTTCTTAATTGTAAGAGAAGTATAAAACTTTGTAGACCATTTTTCTCTCATTTTTGATACACTTCTTAGAAGGTACTAAGTAAGAGATATTATTTGTTTTAACATAGATTTTTATTCTTTGTGATGTTACAAGTAATTAACTTTATAGATATATGTTGTGTTGCAAATAAATGTGTTCACAAGATGTTTCTTCACTGACCAGTATAATTTTTCAATAAATTTTTGACAAAATATCATTGACTTGTAATCAATAGATTGCTTAATCTGGTGTCACTTCCCATACATATCTAGTTAGATACCCCTTTATTGTTGTGATTTTTGTCATCATGTTATATGCTTAAGTTTTATATTCCTTCACCCATCTTCCTACTAATAAATTTTGATTTAAGTTCCTTCACCATTTTGGTAAATATTTCATCATTTCCCTTACCTACAAAACAAAATTTTCCACTTCTTTCTATATGAAACTGAGGGCCAGTTTGTGCTCATACTTGACTTTTCCTTTCCATATACTGCTCCTACTGGTACAACCAATCTCTCTCCAAGCTCTTGTTGCAAACATGTGCCCCGGCATTCTCTTCACTCTCCTAGAATGACTCACAATCCAGCTCCATTATCATATCAGTTACTGACTTGCTCCTTTAGTAATTTCCTTAAACAAATGAAGCTGCTTTCCTTTCATGCCCTCAAACACCTGTATTTAACACACAAAATGTGGTTTCCAGACTTTAACTATCAAGCATTGGTCTAAGCAAGGTTTTGTAACCTATCATGTTCCCTCAGATGTATTTATTTAATTGAAGTTTTTTCGAGAAACCAAAAAATAAAAATAACAAAAATACACATTTTTGCTTATATATAATATTTCATGAATGTGAAAAAATAATTGTCTAATAATTATAAATATATTTGTTGGCACTCTTTATTTTGTAAAAGTGAACAGCCTGTACACACATTGCCTGTTGGCTCTGCTGTATTTTCCTAAAAGGACATTCCAAAGCAAAATCATAGAGTCTCAATCATAGAAATTTTCTAAAGTCTTCTCAAGCAGCTAATTTTTTCCCCGTCAAATTTGTTCTGTTGCTTACTCTTCTGTATTGTTTGGCTTGCAGTGTGAATGGGTCACTATCATTATTCCAAGAAATGAAGTGATTCAGAGATCAGATCTCTGCATTACAATACCTGTCTGTCTACACATAGATTTACAAATCTGTTTATCACATTTACTAGTCGATACATAAATATTTAATTACCTCCATATTTTTATTTATAGTGATTATTACTGACAACAGTTGTCAAAACTTGCCGTTTCATTGTAACGGACTAGTCGAGTGGTCTATCTCCTCTTCTGTGGGTGTAATTTGGTTTCGGCAGAGAGTGTCTTGAAACTCAGGTACTAACCTTTAACACTTTCGGGACCGAGCCCGAGCATAGCTCGGGCAACAAAACTGTTTTGAAAAGACCGCGCCCGAGCATAGCTCGGGCGACTGTTTCTCCGGACTCACATGCCTGTTTCTCACTCGGAAGCGGCCGGCTAGTGTAATAGTGCTGCGTGTAACATCTGTCTATATTCTCCTTGACTGGTGCTGCCCTCTCTGATGTGCTTATGGAATTATTTCGAAAGAAACAGTAAGCGGTGCCAGACAGCTTCAGCTGCGCCATTGTGTATTTGCGTCGTCACGAGTTTTGCTAGTTCTTGTTTGTTCCTCGCAAATATGTCACGATTTTTGAGTGAACAAGAAATTTCAGAAGCTCTAGAAGAAGAACTGATTGATTCTGGGTCAGAGGGGGATTTTAAAGTTCACCAGCGGTTTTCGATTTTCTGTGGCAAAATAAAACGTAAGCTGTAGGAATATGCATGCCTAACCGGAAAGAACTGCCAAAAGAAAATATTGTGTCTAAAAAGCTGAGAATGAATGAATCTGTGTATATGAGGAGGCATCACCTTCTTTGTTTGAAGTGGAAAGACACAAGAGATGTGCTTTGCCTTTCCACTGTGCACAAAATGACTTGCTCAGATAAACGTGTTCGTACAAAGGATGGTATCACAATAAAATCAAAACTGGATGCTATTCTTGATTATAATATTTACAAAACAGGTTTTGATAGGAGTGATCAAATGATTTCTTATTATGCATTTAGGAGGAAACAGATGAAGTGGTGGGAGAAACTTTTCTTTCATATGCTTATGATGGCTGCAACAAATGCATTTGTTTTATATCGAGCAACCAGGAATCCTACTCAAAGAATGAGTTGCCAATTTTCCACATTTTTGCGCCAAATTGGTGAAGGACTTGTTGAGAAAGGTGCAACACTGACACAAGAAAGTGTTCCTGGATCAAATCAAAGCAACAGACTTCTGGGACGACACTTCCCAGAAAAAATTCCAGCCACTGAGAAGAAGGAGCGTCCAACAAGAGTATGTAAAGTTTGTTCTGAGAAAACAAAAAAATCTAGTGGTAAAGCAGGTAGAAAGGAAACGATTTGGTGGTGTCCTGACTGTAATATACCTCTCTGTATGCCAGAATGCTTCAAAATCTTCCACACTGAAGCCAAATACCTGTGAAATTATACTAAAAACTGAAAACGCAATTTTTCTATGAAACAAAAATGATACCTTTTGTGTTTGTCAATAACATTGTTGTTACCAACTAAAAAAATTAAAATAAACATGTAAAACCAAACTTGAAGATTGTTCTTTTATTATATGAAATTCTTTTTGAAATATGTCAAATACAAACATGTCAGTGACATTTTAAAGAATGCCATAAATGGCTGGTTTTCTGGGCCAGGAATGTACCTATGCTGCTGGTCCCGAAAGTGTTAATGGAGTTGCTGTTCCTGACCTCCGGCGACCTGGGCTCCACTCTCCAGTTCAGCTATAAGGCTATTTACTAATATCAGGTTCTGACACCATTGTGGATTAAGGCCTCAGACCTGTGTGGTTGTTAGTATGGCTTCACCAACTTAGGCTTACTATGGCAAACAGCAGGATCTCCTATATTCGCCCAGTGAGGACACGGTCTAACTGCTGTGCGATACTGTTTATTGCACATGATTGACTGAATACATATCGTCCGTTTTGACGCCGTCTGCCATGCTATCCCCGTAGGCTTCTATTTGATTTACATCTTCTGAAGTACTAGTAGATGATGGAACAATTACTTACATACATGTAGAATGGCTATCGGAGGATTCCGCCAAGTGTTGCAGCATTGTCGACACTAACGCAAGACCAGGCTATTGGAGAGAGAGAGAGAGAGACTATTGACTATCCAACTGGCATAGTGACGTGCCTACTGACAATCTATCACTGAGAAGACCGAACTCATGCCCTGCGCTCCTTATATTGCCTGTATCAAACATTCTAGACTTCTTTCGGCAATTGACCGGCCAGTGTCCCTGGCTGTGGTATGCGCTGATCATTTTCGTCAGCAAAACCTGACTCATTACTCTCGTGCGGATGGCATGCAACTCTGGCATACTGTCACGACTCACCTAACACTCGTTTAATTCTAAATCACACAACTAACTCTTTTGCACCCAAACTTGGCCCGTTACATTTTCCCCCTCTTCTATGAAGTCTAGCTTCCATGCGAGACATTATTTAAACTGTTGATACTATCAACGTGTTGCTTAGCCTGTTGGTTTTTAGTGTTCAATTTCTACTGTTCTATTGCTTTTTCATCTGGCTATTCATAGCTATATGGACTTTTCATTGTTCCATCATTTCCTTACAATCATTGATAATAGGCAAATAGTTGACATGTTACTAACATTTCAAGGTTACGGGAGTACCCTTGCAGCTGCTTACAATGCGATAAAGTTTTTTTACCTAACATGGCATCACCGCCAAAGAACAGTAATTAACAATCCATTGGTTTGAAACATTTCTGAGAACTTGATAAGAAATTATACATCATTAATATTGTTGACTAACAGCACATGAATCATATCGTATATTCAAGTGTAGAGAACATCTGACTTGCTAAACAATTGTACAAAAGTATTTTTTTTATTTTTCGAAATGATTTTGCAAGGAATTTCGCAAAAATAATGGTCAGTTGAATTATAATAAATAGATGATATTGCAGGTGGTACGAGTTGGATTAAATTTCAGTTACTAACATCTTGCTTTATCTAATCCAATGTTGACCGTTTACTACAGTTAGTTTGCTAAAAGTCTCTTTGTGGTCTACTTGGAATTTGTTTTACACATGACGCTTAACACGTTAATTAATATTTTGTGGATTTTACACTTGCTTTGTAATCGTTCACCACACAGATGGTATTAGTTTACACAAATTATAAGGTTCATAAAATACGACATCAAACACTGAAATTATTTATAAAGTTGAAAATAACATAGTCTTTGGTACTTGACACCAAGTGAGTTGCTGGTAGCGCCGTTGACAAGCTGAGTTGCAAGGATCTGTGTCAGCAGTGGGTGCATACGACCTCCGACCGTCCCCCTCTGCCTGCTAGAACAATACACTTTGCGCCAGTATGAGTTCCAAACAATCGTTTATAAACGTGAATTTTGGTGTGTTTCACAGTTTGGCATGAGAAATTTTTACAAAAGAATTTTAGTTCAAATTGGTTTAAAATTTAGAATAAATACGTTTTCTTTATTTTTATTTTTTCATAATCTAACGATATATAAATGCAGAATAAACAATTCTGATGATTAATTCAGAAAAACCAATGAAATTACCTTCATTAAGTTATGAAATATTGCGTCTGTCAGTTTTTGTTTGCTTACTAGGAGTCTGATATGCGGCCCACGCTCTCCAGCTTCTATCCAGCCAAAACCCATTAGACCTGTTGCTAACTTTCCGGCTGTGCTTATACGTCAGTCAAGGTTTACCTTCTGTAATTACTAACTCTATCTAATCGTTACTCCTATTCGTCCTTCTTCATACGGTGTGGCAAGGCTTCTGAGTTTAATATCATACTTACAAATATCTATTCCTGCAATGATGATATCACCAAAATGATAATGCCACCTGATGCATCCCATTTGGTTCCCAGTACTCTGGTTGTGTTTGTGATTTAAATAGTTTGTGTTATTGTTTACAGTCCTATACCTTCATTTACTAAAATTCTTTCCTTTTCCATCTTCAAAGCCTCTTAAGCCAATGAAACAACAGAGAAATTAATTAACAATGTAACTAATCTTTCCGTAAATATGGAATTATTTAGAATTTGAAGCATTGTCACTCCTGCTATACGAAACCTATATATTGCAACTTTTGACATTTTAGACTATTACTACCCATCATTCACCTAAAGCCACGTGATGTTAATTTTTGTGTCCCCCCCATTCTTTTTTTTTCCCGCTTTTTTTTTTTTTTTTTTTTTTTTTTTTTTGTCCCTAGCTAGGTAGTCATTCCAACATAGTTGTCTTCTTTCGTCCCTGTATTATCATTACATTCTTACATTAAATCTTCGCTTCCCTATGGCTTCAGGTCATCAGCTGTTACAGTGTACTGAGCTTTACATTTCGCACTTGTTTACATTCCACGCTGGAGTACTATCCGCTTGCATGTGGTTTCTTCCGCCACTCGCATTTACTGACTGACACTTTTCCTTGTAGGTCACCGTACTCATACAAGTTTAATGTATACGAATTATCCCAACAGTTTTAGCTACAGTTTTATTTACTTTAATATCTCGATCCCTAATTGATTAAGATAGCTGATGCAAGAAGAAAAAATGAAAGTAAACTGTAAATGTTTTTTTTTTTTTTTTTTTTCGAATGTTAAATATTCTTTAAGACTTTACCACACTTTTCCTAGTAATTTTGCCTACGATACTATGTCACTTAAAGAGATTGTTTGTTATAACACTGTCCTACCTCTCAATTCTATCCATGGGTTTATTTTACTTTCCCTAGGGCAAACTACTATAGGACCCGTCACTTCATAGGAACAGCCGTATTTCCAGTGTTGACTGACCTATTACCGATCATCACCTCTCACCTACAGTGTACTAAGACAAATTTGTCTTCACATGATATCGTACACTTCATCTTTCAAACCTAAGGTTGATATACAATCTCCTTTAGAATCAATAGAATTTAATGGTCAACATTCAATTTAAAAGTAATGCAGTGGTGAAGACGGAAATGCGTATACTCTTTTAATAGGAAAGGTTTAAAAGATATATGTTAAACACTTCTAAAAAGATGCAAAATGTTTTACAGTTATTTCTTCCAGAATTGCAAAACCTTGTATCCTCTAGAGATCGTGTAACTGATAGCATGTTGTATGTTACAATCTTACTTCCGACTTTATTTGGTTAATTCTTACGAATTCACTACTCGGTGGCTTATGTTACTATCGTGTTTGATCAGTTATGTATTCTTTATCGTGGCTCACATTCTGCTTCAGTTATCACTATCAGGCCCATCTGACCAAAAGATCATACTAGTAGCCTTAGGCATACTTTATCGCTTCCGTGACTATTAGCCTCCATTCTAAACTATGCTTAGTGAGATTACCTGAGACGCTCAACCACTATTGCATAGAACGTTTTCAATAATAATCATATCACAATTTTCCTTTATTTCCCCTACTGCAGCTTTATGGGACCGATATCTCTCTATTTTTCATGATACTAACACCAGTTCAATAACATGTATACCCATCACTCACAATATTAAGCAACAAATATTCTTCATTAGTTCCCTTCTTTACCATATCATTAGTTTCCTTATGCATCCATGCTTCACACAACAAACATTTAATTTCACTGATACAAAATTCTTCGCCACCGTCATCGCCTAAACGATGAAGTATATACATTTGTATCGTAGCTACTGTATTTATCATTTTTAAATATATTGGGCTACTAGACTGTCACGTAAAATTCCGATTCTTACAGCATAGCACACTATTCCTCTGTGACTAGGCTTGACCTTAAATGGGTCGTATAGCTGAACACACAATTCAGATTTCACATACTATTGTATTTAGTAGGCATTGTGGATCCGCCTTGCAGTAATTATTGTAGGTGTGCACTTCCCAAATAATTACCTGAACCCTTGAGAGGCCTTTATAACAATCACGAAGGATTCACTCGTGTGAAGTCACTCAGCAACCATTAATACACCAAGTATGAATGCTCAAACCGTCAGAAATTCCATGCACAATCTGCCCTTCAGATTTTAAAAGCCACATTTAAATAAGGATCTGCCAGGTTTAAATAGCCACTATTCTTTACAGAGAAACTTAGCCACCATTTTATGTTTCCTTTCACACGTTAAATGATTTTAACTGCAAATTATTCTTATTACATAGTTACATTACTTTATTAGATCTGAAAGTTCATTATTACTTATAACATCTTACTTGAACTGCTTCCGTTCAATTTTCAAGACTCACGTCAAGGTTGCTAATTTACGTATACTAAACATAAACATTTTGTGCTTCCTCTTGTCAGTTAATGTACTTGATCAGACACTACTCTTTGCTAATGATATGTTATACTATTTTCCGCAAAATTTCAACTCAAGATAAAAACTTTTCAATACACCCAAACAGAAAACATTGTGGTATAATTCATACACATTTTAGGCCTATTACTAATTATGCACGCGCTTACAGATTAACATGCCAATGATTAGAAAAAGTTATTTCAAAATGTTGTAAGATTATTATTTTAATTACATTGCAATGGAACATAGAAGGACTTTTAATTTAACTTAAAAAAATGAGAACTGCTGCCATAAATTCTGCTGCAGTTTACCAAAGTTATTAGCTCAAGACCATTTATTTATCTTGCAAAACAATTTTACTCGAACTTAATAATAGATTTTCGGCCAATGATTTTCCACCGAATACAAAAGCCCAGCCTGACATGCAATTTATATAATTTAATGATACAAGAATGCACCTTCTTTTCCGAGCTCAGTGAATAGCAATTTCTTACTGAAAACAGAAATCTTAAGCAAAAAATTATGTTACAAATATAGCTCACATTTAAATTTGAACTGAACCTCGAATAGACTATGAAAACTCTATTACAACTCATTTTGATCTTGCAGCTCAAATACTTCATAATTTAGTTAAAAAAAATTCAATTTAGTGAAATTTCTTCTTAAACAGGATTTTTTGTTACTTATTTCATGCCAAATACTGTGACTGTTCCAAAACTCACCTGATATTGCCGCTGGAAAACCAACGTGTTACCGCTGTTGAACCGTGGTGCACTGTACTGCGTTGCACCCAGGCGCGTGATACGTGACGCTGTTGACTGGCGAATCCTGACGCCTGCGGTTGACCTCTCTACTACACCGAAGCTGTTGCTCTTCTAAGACTTAAACTTTTGACTACTAGTTGAGGACTAAAATAAGCTAACTCTCTCTCCTGCCCGTCTGCCATTAGGTCGTTTCTGCCGTTCTACACTTTTCTCTTCCCACTATTTCCTTCCAGTGTTTTCTGTACCTGAAGTCGTTGCCTTCGACTCTCGCCGATGGATTCGATCATCTCCACTCTGATCACCAAATTTGTAACAGACTAGTCGAGTGGTCTAGATCCTCTTCACTGGGCGTAATTTGGTTTCAGCAGAGAGTGTCTGGAAACTCAGGTACTAACCTTTAATGGAGTTGCTGCTGCTGACCTCCGGCGACCTCGGCTCCACTCTCCAGTTCAGCTATAAGGCTATTTACTAATATCAGGTTCTGACACCACTGTGGATTAAGACCTGTGTGGTTGTTAGTATTGGCTTCACCAACTTAGGCTTACTATGGCAAACAGCAGGATCTCCTATATTCCACCAGTGAGAACACAGGTCTATCTGCTGTACGATACTGTTTATTGCTCGTCCTTGACTGAATACATATCGTCCATTTTGACGCCGTCTGCCAGGCTATCCCCTGTAGGCTTCTATTTGATTTACATCTTCTGAAGTACTAGTAGATGAATGGAACAATTACTTAAATACATGTAGAATGGCTATTGGAGGATTCTTCCAAGTGTTGCAGCATTGTCGACACTAACGCGAGACCAGGCCATTGGAGGGAGAGGGAGACTATTGCCTCTCCAACTGGCATAGTGACGTGGCTACTGACAATCTATCGCTGAGAAGACCGAACGCATGCCCTGCGCTCCTTATATTGCCCGTATCGAACATTCTAGATTTCTTTCGGCAATTGACCGGCCAGTGTCCCTTGCTGTGGTATGCGCTGATCGTTTTCGTCAGCAAAACCTGACTCAATACTCTCGTGTTGATGGCACGCGACTCTGGTGTACTGTCACGACTCACCTAATACTCGTTTACTTCTAAATCACACAACTAAATTTTTTGCACAAAAACTTGGCCAGTTACATCATATTATTAATTAGTTACTACAGTTGATAATTTACTCTAAATGTAATTTTTTTTTAAAGAAGGGTTGTTACTATGTCATGAATGTTATGTAGGGAGAGATAACTCAAACTTAATATTTTTGGGTTCGTATTTACAGTCATTATTAGTGTGAAACAGAATTTTCTATCAATGTAACCATACACCTTACTGTATTGATTATTGTAGTTTGTTGGTCCGGTAGATATTGTTAATTTTTGGATGTGAAATTCCCAATGGTTGGGTTCAGTTTCATTTAATTAATTTAATCTTATTGATGTATTATTTTTTTATATAAAAGACATACTCTTTTGTTTATAAGTTCTATATATAATATTTCATTAGTATTTACTTTAACTAACAATGGCGAATTTGTAGGGTTTTTCATTTTTCATCACTTTTCTTTTTCTTAGTAAATACAATTTGATTCTCAAATATGAAGTTTCTAGTTGAGTTCACAAATAATTAGTGTAGCTATTTCTAAATACAGTTTAATAAATTATCACAACATATCACCATGGTTATTGTTTGTTTCTAGGAGTTATTCTGATTGTCAAAGTAACATTCAGATCAACAAGCAGACTCAATCGGTAGCTGAACATTTAAGAACCAGTGGAGTTGTGTGTCAGACGACTTGTTTTGGGTGAACGCCAATTTTTTTGGAAGACTGTGGAATTTTTTTTTGCAGATTCTGGTCCACTTAAGAACCATCAAAAGATTCATTCAGGCGAACGCCCATTTTCATGTGAAATTTGTGGAAAATCTTTTACAAAGTCTGGGGATCTTAAGAATCATCAGAGGATTCATTCAGGCGAACGCCCATTTTCTTGTGAAGTTTGTGGAAAATCTTTTACACAGTCTGGACATCTTAAGACTCATCAGAGGATACATTCAGGTGAACAACCATTTTTATGTCAAGTGTGTGGAAAATCCTTTACACAGTATGGAATTCTTAAGAATCATCGCAAAGTTCATTCAGGTGAACGACCATTTTCATGTCAAGTTTGTGGGAAATCTTTTTCTTTATCTGGGAATCTTAAGAACCATCAGAGGATTCATTCAGGCGAACGCCCATTTTCATGTGAAGTTTGTGGAAAATCTTTTATACAGTCTGGGGATCTTAAGTATCATCACAGGATTCATTCAGGCGAACGCCCATTTTCTTGTGAAGTTTGTGAAAAATCTTTTACAAATTCTGGGAATCTTAAGAGACATCAGAGGAATCATTCAGGCGGATACCCATTTTCTTGTGAAGTTTTTGGAAAATCTTTTACACAGTCTGGGGATCTTAAGAATCATGAGAGGATTCATTCAGGCGAACGCCTATTTTCTTGTGAAGTTTGTGCAAAATCTTTTACGCAGTCTGGAAATCTTAAGTCTCATCAGAGGATACATTCAGGTGAACAACCATTTTTATGTCAAGTGTGTGAAAATCTTTTACTTTATCTGGGAATCTTAAGAAACATCAGATGATTCATTCAGGCGAACGCCCATTTTCTTGTGAAGTTTGTGGAAAATCTTTTACACAGTCTGGAAATCTTAAGTATCATCAGAGGATTCATTCAGGTGAACGCCCACTCTCATGTGAAGTTTTTGGAAAATCTTTTACACAGTCTGGGGATCTTAAGAATCATCAGATGATTATTTAGGCGAACGCCAATTTTCTTGTGAAGTTTATGGAATTCATTAATAGAGTCTTTGTAACTTAAGGGCCTTCAGAAGATTCATACAGGTTAACTTTATTTTCTTGAGAGGTTGATGGAAATATATTTTCACTGTCTGCTATTCTCAAAGTGTATAAGCGAATTTATTCACATGAACGTCCATTTTCTTGTGGCGTGTGTGGAAAATGTTTTGCAGACTCATGTAGTCTTATAAACCATCAGAAGGTTCATTTAGGGCAATGCTTTTTTGTGGGTAGTTATGGATATTCTGTTGTACAGTCTATAAGTTTGAAATGTAATTTGTGGATTCTTGCAGATAAATACAGAATCTGACGATAAGAAAGTACATAAAAAGTTTCAGTTGTGTGAATAGTGATTTTTTAGTTATATTTGAAGAATATATTTTATGGAATCTAGACAAATTTTAAGTCACTAGAGAATTAATAAGCATGATATTTGATTTTTGTGTTAGGTTTGTGATAAAACTTTTATGTTGTCTATGGATCTTAAAAGTCTTTGGATAGTAAATTGGGTGCACTTCTTTCTTACAGAATATTTTGTTATTTTCACTATAATCTTTAAGTAAAGCTGCAATATAGAGATATCTGTTAATTTGTGTTTTAATAAAATCAGTGTATAGATAAATAAAACAATAGCACTGATGATTTTACTTCCAATGTGTATTAAAAGTAAGGTGTTCTAGAGTGTCAATAACTGTTGTGTTGGAATGTTGGAGGAGCACAGTATGACAGTTATTAAATTGTTCCTTAATTTTAATATAAATAACTAAGTTGTATTTGTAGTATATAGAAAATTTACTTAACTCACTTATATTATTTTATGTTTTTAACATTATTATTAGACATATTAGTGTATTGATTGTTTAATGTAAGACAGTTTACTAAAATAGTATTTGGAATGATTATTATATATTTGTAGGTTTATCAACTATTATTGGAAAACAAAAATAGCCTCAGTGGGTTATATGTTCTACAGTAGTTGGTTGTAGAAAAAATATTTTACTTTTAAATTGGTGTTTCATATATTCTTTTTCACATTTGAAATAAATATTATCTTTTACCCAAAAGTAAAGAAATTGTTGCAGAAATGCCTTACTCTAATCTGCATCTGAGTATCCTTGCCTACCCACGACTTTTTATGACCGTCCATAAGGGACCATGCATAAACTTCATTACTCTTTTTAGCATCACCCAATGCTGGAACATAGAGTTTTTCTGTTGACTAGTTACTACTTTTTCATTGTTGGCTTGTCTTGCAAATTAATGGGTTTATAATGAACATGACTGATATTGTATGATATATTCTTTTGTATTACAATATTCTGAACCACATGGTGATTATAACCAGCAAACGAATAATTATTAAAAAAAATCTTTAGTAGGTACATCTGAGGTATTATTTTCTTCTTGAGGTTTTGTAGAAAACAATTATTATTACCTCATTCATAATTTTGATTAATTGATCAAGTATTGCAATCAATATTTGCCACATGAAAGAAGTTAATAGTAGCATCATTTTTAGTTATAGGTTTTTTTCCCTGATGTTTTGTCACCTTTCTCTCTACATTACCAGAGAATTATTCATGTCCTGCTTAGAAGTTTTCTATAATCTCAATGATTCCATTTTAAAGTTTGAAAAATGCTAGAACCTTTCTGTGTAATATATAGATCTATAATCATATCAATTTCATACTTTAAACTAAGTATAATGCCTTTAGCAAGCACTACTATTAAAAATGCCCTAATGGTACCTTAACTGGCTAAAAAGATTTCATCAAGAAAAAGTGTGGTTGACCTATTTCCAATCCTATTAATGCCAATGCAAATTTTTTCTGGGTGAGGGTTAGTGGCGTGAATTTTGTGAGGACATCTACAATTTTAGCCTATGTATCATGTGCTTGATGCTTTTAACATATGATACTGGCTGGAAGTGTCAGCTATTTTAGACAGGGTCATCCTAGAATTATGGCTTAAAGTCACACACAAGTATGGTGCTGTAGATATTTTGTACCCAAAAGACAGCGATAATTAAATTAAGGGAATATAATCTGCATGCTATTGTGTATTTTCTAACCTATCTTAACTGCCCCAAATAGAGTAAAAAAATTTAACTGTTCAGTTTCGACCCCTTCCCCCTATATGCCAGTGCAGTTATCTACCTAATCCTTCTCCCCTCTGACCCAACTACATACTTTATTGATGCTCCCTAAATTATTGAGAAAGGCCACTCTCATATCTAGTGTTGCAAATATGGGGTAAACATAATGTAACTCCTAAAGTATATTATTTCTTCATTGGAGGAAGTATTATTGATATGTATAGATCCATCAGCTAGTATAAAGAATAGTGGAACACAGTGATTCCTTTCACAAACATAACACAATATATTATTTAATCCGTATGTCTATTTTGCTTTACTGAGACATGTTTGAAACACAGCCACCAATATAAATACAATTATAGGCATATAAAGCAAGGATAGATGTTGTGGGCATTTTAAACATCCAGAAATATATAAGTCGTAAATTTCGTTAAGTTCTGCACTCACCTTTGACCATACATCAATAGAGTAATAGAAAAAATTATGTTGTCTTGCCATAGCACGATACAAATTACCAAGCACGGTGCATGAGCGGTAAGGCTCTGGCGTTGAATTCAGGAGGACACAGATTTGAATTCAGATCTCTCCTTCCAGATTTGGGTTTTCCCAAAATCATTGTAGCTGAATACTGAGGTGGTTCCTTCAAATCGCTATGACCGAATTCTATCCTGCATATTGTTCCAATTTCTTTCCAACCACAAATAATCTCAGTGTTGATTATGTATCAAACTGAAGAAATTACTTGCTGATAAGGATCTTATGTGATACTATTACATAGTTTCATATATATAGCTTGTAGTAGTACAGAAACAGTTTTAAAATAATATAAACTAACCCTGCATTGTATTTACATTATGAAATAACTGCCAGCAAATGACAACAAAACTATTATGTGAATAATAGAGGCAAGGCAGTAGTTTTTTATTTTTAAATAACATCAAAACATTTCTCTGCTAAAGAAATGAGAGCCCTTTTAAAAAAATTTGGCACAGAACTTGTTCCAAAAGCTATTTTCCACAGGTATCTACAAATTAAAATATCTGTTTTATGTACTTATTATGATTGTATCTCTTAATGAACATTAAAGTGTACTTTAAAGAGTATCAATAGAGATATTATTTTTGTATTTTGATTTTGTTACAAATCTTTACATCTGTGTGTCTTGCCGGGAACATGGTAACAAATACGATGCTTTTTGCAAATTTTTTAATAAATCGTTTAACCACTGTTGTCCAACTGTCATAAAAAGATAAACTGAATAACCACAATTAAATTACCATCAATTGATACAGCGATGCATGAGAAATTAAAACATATGTAGCATTTGTACCATTCATCAGGTTTTGCCTACTACAAAATATGTATAAATATTACAAACAAATATTTCAATATAAACTACAGAATCTTAAAGCTGGAATTTATATAGAAAAAATATAATTGGACAAAATAACATTGGAAAGATCAGTTGGGGACTTATAAATTATGTAAGATGGGATTAGCAGGAGCTGGAGAACATTGCATTAAATACAAACTGAAATGTAGTAGAACTTTAGTAATATGTTTAATAATTTCTTTCTAAACGTAGGAGAAGCTATGAGTAGCAACAGGAGAAGAATTAGTATTATAAATAATTTAAGAAATAAAAATTCTAATGGGTATGATGGTATAACTACATTTGTATTGAAGCAGTGTAAGAAAGTCTTGCAAAGCCACTGGCATTTCCTATAAATGGATAATTCCCAAATTCTCTTAAAATCAGCATAGTAGGCCTATCCTCAAAAAACGCAACAAGAGAGATATTGGTAACAATATACCTATTACTCTGACTTCCGTTCTGAACAAATTATTTGGAAAAGTTATACTAGTGATAGTAAATAACTTTATATATCAAAACAGAATTATTAGCTCATTCCAATTCAGATTTTGGAAAGAGCTGTCCACTACTATTGCTGTCACTCAGTTTGTACATGCAGTTGTGTTGATATACACATACCGAGCGTGGTGGTGTAATGGCCTCGCATTTGGGAGGACGGCGGTTCGAATCCCTGTCCGGGCATCCAGATTTGGGTTTTCCATGGTTTCCCCAAATCACTCCAGGTGAATGCCGGGATGCTTCCTTCAAAAGGCTATGGCCGAATTCCTTCCCATTCCTTGCCCCCATCCTTTCCCGTCTCTAAAGACCTAGTTGTTATAGGAGACGTTAAGCAGGTTAAAAAAAAAAAGATATACACATATTACCTTGCAAATTAGAAAATTAGAGGATTAGCTAACAGACTACTGTCTTCTTGCCTCAAAAATTTATTTTAAAAATGGTGAATCAGTAAGTAAGATGAAATAAATAATTGGGGTAGTTAGACGTTTTGTTCCTCAGGGATCTGTACTGATCCTTGGCTATTTTTTCAGTATATGAAAGTAGAATTATAACATCTACAGATGACACTACTGCAATCTGTTGAAATAACAATGATTTCCCATTGGAGAAAACTGCTACTACGACCAGAAATGAGTTATAAAATTATATTTGTATAAATAGATTAATTTGTATTAAAAGTAATACCTATTTTGTAAAATTTGAATTAAAAAATTGTTATATGAATAGTGAATGGATAGTGAAGGAAGCATTGATGAAATATCTGAGCATAAGTTCCTAGGAGTATATGTTGACAAAATTCTTAACTCGGATCAACACATAGATTCTATTTGTGCAAAAATAATGGCATTTTTGTAATAAATAAGTAATCTAAAATTTTGGACAGCAGTGTTCTAAAAATTGCATACTATAGAATAATTTTTCCACACATCCTGAATTGTATTAAAGTCTGGGGCCCCTGTTGCCATGCATATATAGATCGATGTATTAGAATAATATAAATATTGGATAGAAAAGCATCATGTAGAGAAATATTTAGACAGGAAAATATTCTTACTGTATTTTCACTACATATATTTAGGGTATTACTACTAATTCAATGTAATCCAAACTTTAATCCCACAAATAGTTAAATTTCTATGTCATTTATACGATACTCAAATCAATTCAGATGTACATATCAAAAGACATAATTCTAAGGCTACAGATAAGAGTGCCCATAAAATGGAAGCTATGCCATATAATAAACCTTTCATCTCATTTAAAATTGTTGTCTGTGAATAAATTCAAAGCTGTAATAAAACATTATTTATATAATAAGGTATTATTCAAACTTGATCAATTGTAAACTATGTATAAATGTACTTTTTTTGGAATGTACTGTATTTATGATGTAATTTACGTGACCATAAAGTCGTGACTTTCCTGAAATCTTGTATTCTCTGGCTTTTTGGCAAAAAATATTATTATATCATTCACAAGAATTTCTCTACTAATTTTACAAATTTTTCACTTACAGAATTTACCAAGGGCGTAGCCAGCTATGGGCAAGGGGGAGGCAGCGCCCCCCCCCCCCTAGCGAGACGCTGGTAACCGCTTGATCAGAGTTTTGCCAAACCGAAGAGTAAACAATGTTAAATAACTTTCAAAAATTAATTCGGTTCACGCGTTTTAAACCTGCTTACTACTGCTATCTGAGGACAACATACGTTAGCGAGGGTGAGGTGGCACAACACACAACGCACGCTGCTGTTGGCGTCTCTTAAGTTGCGTATCGACTATGAGCGCTGCCGCGCGAGGCATGTTCGAGCGCGCCAAAGCGGTTACTTGCCGCGCGAACCATTTCTGTAGACGAGCGCGGCTGCCTCGCGTGGCAACGCAACCGAGCCAGGATTGTGCGACAGAATATCCAGGCACTGTCTTTCGTGAAGCCACCGTGGACATTTCACGTTCTCGAATAGCCGCAACTTTCATTGTGATGCGTCACACAGTACTAGAAACCTAAACAAAAATGATTTGGTGTATATGGAAATTGTATTTTAACAGAATACAGTATGGCGAGAAACTCATAGAAGACATGAGATATGAAGCCATCGAGGATACAATAAACAAATTTTCCGAAAATGACAATGGTAGAGTTTCTAAAATCATTAATTGAGCCAGTGTACTCAATTTCGGAGGCATTTCAGTTACTGATAAACGCTGTGACTTAAAATTTCTAGCAATTGGAGACTCGTGTACTAGCCCATTACCTTTTTCGAGTGTCAAAACAATCATTTTCTTGAACAATTTCAGATGTTTTTTACGCATTGTGTGAAGCTCTGTAAGAATGGACAAAGATATGGTAATAGCACCCATTTTATACTATTTTCTTATTGCTATTCAATTTTCTGTTACCATTCTTAACTTTAACTTACTCCTTACTTAGGAAAAAGTTATTATGTTGATCCTGACCTTTGGCGACTATATAGATTCGTTGATTGGAGTTTCAAGTGATGGTGTGGTGAGGATGGAGGTGATACCATCTGAGTCTGATTAGACCGCACATTTACTATTACACAAAATTTTGGCACCTTAGAATTGTATTAAAATGCGACAGTTTTCGTTATCCATGGCTACAAACTGTCGCTGTCCCGCGTGAGCCAACTTGAACAAAATCACCGCCGTTTTAATTGCACGCGAGCGAGGTTGTGGAGGGCTTTTGCCACGTGCTTAAATACTGATAGATTGCAGGCTGACTCGACCCGTGAACGCATCGGATCGTTTATACTGTGACGTCTCCCAGCGCTGGCTAATAAACTATTTTTTATAACAATGGATATAAGAAAAAAATTTAAAAGTAAATATGTATTTTCAGTAAGGCTGACGACGGCTTTTAATATAGTATTATATTCAGTACCTACAAAATGTACGATTTTTATTTAATAACTATAATTAACTGCATTCGTTTGTTTTTTATTTATTTTTATTACCATCAAGCGATTGTGAAAAAGTTAGTGTAAGAGCTAATTTGTGACAAAATATTTATTACTCTTGAATTTACAGTATATTTGACCTAGGTGCCCAGCTTCACATTAACTTCAGTCTTATGAATTAAGTACAATGATGTTGGAGAAAGATGCTAAAACGCTGCTGGGTACTTCCTGAAAATAACGTTTCTGTAGATGCTAAAGGCACTAATTTGAAATGAAAATTTAATCTTGTTGCTTGCAGACTTAAGTGCCATGCTACTATATTCTAATTAATTTGTTACTCGAACTTTCTGTCACTTTAAAAAAAAACATGAATGTTGAAAAAAACATGCTTCATCACATTATCATCAATCGCAGCTAACGATGTTAAGAACTTCTTGTAAAAAATACCGGTCACTGTAATGATGAGTACTGCTCACCAGAAGGAAGCAGAAGGCAATCGGTAAATCGAGTCATCTAAAATATCTTCTATTATTTTCTGTGGTACACCATACAAATGACTTGCCTTTAAGCAGTAAAGAGCAACATCAGGGTGTTCTTGAATACCTGCTGAAACTAATAATTGATTCAAGTATTCTAGTTTTGAACGGCAAATTGAAAAAGTTAAGAAAAATGTCATGTATATCTCCCCACAGATTCAAAATTACATCATTGCCCTGTGCATCTTGGTAATTAAAAATGAAATTTTGCAGGCCGCAAAGAAGGCTTATGCTTATGTTGTGTTGGTAGATGAGTCGTGTGATATAGCTGGGAAAGAACAACTTTCCATAAAAATAGTTTTACTGAAGAAGATAAAAATACAATCCTCAAAAAATTTCTCGGATTCGTAGAACTGATGGAGTTGAATGACAATTATAGCATCAGAAAGCGACATGTTTTTAGAAAATGAAGGACATGGGCATGACAGGTGTGTTAGCCAAGGATATGAAGGATGTTTTACATTGGCGGGTGATATTGGTGGGCTTCAAATTTTTTTAAAGATAAATATAAAAAAGAATTGTATTTTCATTAAGAAAGCCACAGACTTAACCTGGTTGTAAATAATTTAAATCAAATTACAGAAATACAGAACACAATTAGAACCACAGAGTACATTATAAACTTTTTACGAGAAACGTTTTTACTGAGAAAGTATGTGCAAAATAATTCAGCTTTATATGAGACCCACTGGTCTCAACAATATACGTGTTTTTTACTATTTGTAAGGAGAATTTTGAAGACATTGTCAAATGGATTTTCAATGTTTACCAGGGAAGGGAATATGCGGAGAGGAACGATGCTTACCAGTTATAGTGCGCTGCTACTAAGTCAGAATTCATTATATGCGTTGGAGTGAATACTCAGGATTATCGGAACCTGTTGCCACTGCGTTACAATCAAGGACGATCGACATGGGAGTAATCTCTGTTATAAATGATCATCCGCAGCAAGGCGGACACGGAGAGCTAAATATTTTAAATACATCTACTAGAACTGCCTCTGCCATTGAATCGATTTGAAAGTCCGCCGCACCTTGTATCTGTCAAAAAACGTCGTTCCAATCACCCTGCTGAGTCTCTATACGATTTTTGAAAGGGATCTATTTTCATAACTTCTTTAAATTCCTTGATTACTTCTATGGAGCAGTGTTTTGGGATTAAACCATTTCGCTATTACAAGTTTTGTTTAAAATGTAACTATAGTTATTTAGTAAATAATCAATTATAGTAAGTATTTAGGTTTATATCACATTACTTACATCACAGTAAATTACGTCAGTTTGAAAAATAATCTTTTTTATTATTATTAAAAGAGATTTTCCTCACTACAGAGGTTTTTCTCCAACACAACAATAAAGAATTCAGAACATAGATCTTTACTTCATCTTCTGAAAATATTCCTCCAGATATTTCGATCGTGTATATCTTCCTCTTCTGCACCAAGTATTCTCATTGCTCTTTGTACACTTTGGAGCCAGGTAAACATGGGCCGTCCTCTTTTCCTTCTTCCTTTAACTTCCCATTCTTGTACCAGTTTTGGTATCCTCGTGTCTTCCATCCTTCTTACATGGCCATACCATTCCAGTTTTTTTCGTTATATAACTTCATACATTTCTTCTTTCACTTCCATTAGCCTTATTATTTCGGTATTCCTTACTGTTTCCTTTCTTGCCGATCTTCTCCAGAAATCAATTTCTAATGCTTTCAGCTTCTTGATATGTTTTTGGTTGATTGTCCAGTTTTCTGATCCATATAAGACTATACTTTCAAATAATGATTTCAATATAATTCTTTTTGTTCTATTCATAACACTCTTGCTCCATAGAAGTGAATTTAGCATCCGATTACTTTCCGACCATTAGTAATTGTTTTATAAACTTCCATATTCGATTTTCCTTCTATTTCCAAAATTGAACCCAAATAGCAAAAATTATTTACCTTTTTAATTTTTGATCCATCAATCTACAGTTCATCCAGATCATTAGTAAGATATTCTTTTTTTTGTAGTTAATCTTCAAGCCCCATTTTTATATTCTTTTGACAGTTGATTACATATGTAATTTGCATCGTCACCAATTTGTGCTATGACGACTTGATCATCAGCAAATAGTAAATGATGTAGATATTTTCCATCTATTATTTCTAAACCCATTCTATTACACTTTTGAGACCATGTTCTCAACTTAACATCTAAATATATTTTAACACGTTCGCTGCCGATCACGCGCCAGTGCGTGGTGGAGTGACTATTCTAATTTGCCAATCACGCGCTAGCACGTAGTGTGTTGTCTCAGTAGCCAGTCGCACGCTCGCGCGGGAAGAGCCGCCCCACAACATTTTTTGCTATCTTTCAGTGGGCATTGTATATAAGTGGCTCTGCTGGTATTGGCGTTTAGTGAAAGGAATCAACAGATTATAATGGCAAGTGGTTCCAAATTTAAAAACTTTTTTTACTTATAAAAATTTTTTTACAACATGAGTTGTCGAGATGATAGTTCTGCAGGGCCTTCACTCCCCAAAAGAAGAAATACACAATGTAATCACTCCATCAAAAGCTTTTTAAAAAAATTAGTGGTACACTATCAATTTGGTCTGCCTTGTCAATTTTATCTGAAATATCTTATATATAACCTAGTAACTGAGATTCACATGAATATCCTTGTCTAAAGTCTTCGGTGTCGACTTACATTCCTCACATATGTCTCTGATGTAGTTACATATCATTCTCTCCATTAATTTACCTACCACTGATTGTCTTGTAATTCTTCAAAATGAAAAAAAAAAAAATGAGTTGCATCATTA
>JARYHS010006964.1:7086507-7115480 GCA_031002005.1 Vandiemenella viatica
CATCAGCCATTTTCAGAAGTAAATTAAACATCTCCCAGGATGGGGTGAATTTGATGTTGTGATACAGAATATCAGTTTACATCTTGTTCCAGGCTGCATTTCTACTCAACCATACCATCTGTTAAAGTTGCTGCTCGATAGTCACAACATCTACTATCTGTACATTAATAAATATCACATACATAAATCTATATCTGGAATATATCTGTTTGTTCCAGCATTATGTAGAAAATACAGAACTTTGATGGGTTTCCACAACTTAAAGCTTAGGATACAAGCTAATATATACATATGACATATTTATTTTATGAATATTCTGGCATAACAAAAAATCTGAAATATTTGGCAGGCATTGAAACTGTGGGTTTCTATGAAGAACACTGGAAATTAAAAGGGGTGGGGGTAAAGGGGGAAAGTGGTTGGGCTCTTGTAAACCTAATATAGACAATATTTTTCTGCTTGTTTTAAAGTATATGTATGCAAAATTCCTTCAAAACTGAATAGAAACTATAGCTATGTATAAAGAATATTGACAATAATTAATGGACAGAAAGGGGGTGAGAGATTTCTTTTTTGTAAAACTAATGTGGATGGGTATTTTCATCTTTGTTTTTAAGTATATATGCAAAGTTCCATCGAAATCTGATAAAAAAATGTGGGTTTGCATAAAAAATAAGCAGTGTAAAAGGCGAAAGGGAGTGGTTTTTGTAAGTCAGAAAACTTCCCCATGAAAAAATATATATATGCAGGGCCGGTGTTAGGGGGGGGGGGGGTAAGTGGGTCAAAAGAACCCGGGCCCACCGGCTGATGGGGGGCCCCGATCACCGACTGTAGGTGCCCTCAGGTTATGAATCCAAGGATCCACACTGTCCCCTACCCAGATTGTAGGGCTAAAAAAAAAAAGGTCGCCCATTTTACCCCGGGCCCGAAATTTCTAGCGCCGGCCTTGTATATATGTGCCATTATATGTCAAATGGTATCAACTGTAGCTTTGTGTAAAGAACATTGATAAAAGTTAAGGGAGTGTAAAGGGGCGAGGGGTGAGGATTTCTCTTTATTTTAAATAATACCTGTACAAGGTTCCAAAAAAATTAAGGGTTGTAAATAAAGGAGTGAGTGGTTTTTGAAATTTTGTGGTCATAAACCTTCTATATAAAAAATAAATGCATGTGTCAACTTTCATCGTGATTGAACAAACGGTGTCAACGTCTATTAAGCTCGGATATACTAACACCCTCTTGTAAATGTAAGATTTAATGTTCAAATGACATAAATGCTACACGCAAACTAGAATCACTATGTTAGGTTTAATATCATTGTAGTTTATATTACTTCCGTTATGCAGTACAGTAGTTTAGTTACTCAACAATTTTCAGTTTGGACCTCTTTGAAGCAAAAATGCAATAACCTTACTGAATATGTTGATCTAGCATACAGAGATCAAATTCATTTATTTTAGCAGCATCTTAGTTGGCAAGGTTTTTTTTCATAGTGCATTATGATTGCGTAAATTGTCTTAATGTATCTGTAAATTATTAGGCAACAAAAGCAGAAACATACTGAGTCATTATTGAGTTATAACAGGTATAAATGAAAACACACACACTCACACACACACACACACACACACACACACACAGATATATATATATATATATATATATATATTACAGGTTACTTAATGAACAAAAACATAAGGCATAGTGCATTTTTTTATAGAATATAATATATTCAAATGACACCATACAATGTGTTGTTACAACTCTTAAATTGTAAATAGCCTGTAATACAAATAAATATTAGGGTCACTGAAATGATTTTAGTAATTGAGATTATATTTTAAGTATATTGTGCAGTAATTATAGAATATTAATTAATAAGTTTATTGTCAGTTTTACATTGTAACATAACTCTTTTCATTAAAGTCTTTTCTAGAGTAGAGCATTAATATAATGCTCTAGGGTAACATGCCCAGTGAACCTGCTGTTTCTGAATGACAGGTGCTCGGAAACATAGCTTAACTGCTTAGAATATGTGAGCAAATTACCCAATCTGTTATGCTTTGTACTGAAAACTGAAACCTTTCCCCTCAAATTAACTCCTATGCAGTTTTCTCAATACGGACACTAACGGTCAGTTTCATTTCATTTATGCTGCCTTGATGACAGTGGAATATTATATAGATATCCAATTACGAATATTGATCTATTATAATGTTCTGGTTTTAACTGTTTTACAGACCTTTAGAATCAATATTTCCTAGCCACTAAATAAACACCATAGCACATCTGAGAAATCAGCTGTCAATATTATGAGAAAAAGTGATGTCAGTCACTGGCTAGATACTGTTTCACTATAGACACCTGATATAACTGACACTTCGGGTTATTAACCATCAAATGTGCTAATCACAGTTTAAACAAACATATCATGCTATTAAACTAAGCCACGTTAATTTTAAAGATCAGTTGTAATCAAGGGGAATTTCACAAGCTTTTTTGTGTGTAGGTAGCAACAAACCTGACTGTCTTTAATTTATGTGAAGTGTATTAGACTATATTTTGATTTAAGGATTATTGTAATGAAACTGTGTATTTTATCTACATTACTTTCAGTTGTTATCATACTAAAGGAATTAAATAAAATCAGCTTAGTGCTCTGCACAAATAAAATTCCACAATATTTGAAAACATAATTTCAAATGATCCCTAGTTCTAGCAGCTCTTTTTATTGTAATCCTGTAAAACAACAGCCTGAAATGAAATATAATTTCATAAGTACCTGATAGAAGTTTCTATTATACCAGGTATTAATAATGAATTGTGTAAAATCAACTCCATAAATATCCACTATATATATAAATTTATATACTCAATAATATCTGACTGAATCATAAACAAAGAAAACTAAATGCAGACTGGATCAGTAATATTCTAATTATAAATTGTAATAGGGATGTAAGGGTTATCAGTTTCTTCCTACCAATTATCAATCTCGCCTTCATATGGAGCACCCTGATTGCACGGACGAGGCTCTGCTGACAGAAAGATTCCTGGTAGAAGGAAGTGGTTTAAGACACCCTCTTTCCCTTGGAGTTTGGAATGGCCCATAACAGCAGATGAATTAGAAATAATCAATTACATGGGGATGCAGAAGCTAACAGGAAGACACTACATTATGACCCTAAGAGTATCCAAAAGATGTGTAATCCTCTTAAATTACAAAGAGAATAGCTTCTTCCTGGGTAAATGTTCCAGAGGTAAAATAGCTCCCCCCCCCCTCCCAGTCTGATATCCTGGAGCAGAGTACTCAAGGAGTAGTCATCAGAATGGATAGAGACATTCTACAAGTTGGACCGAGGAATGTTAGATGTCTGAATAGGGCAGGCTGATTAGAAAACTTAAAAAGGGATATGGAAAAACTTAAGTTAGATGTCACTGGGACTAATGAGAATAACTGGAAGGATTCCAGGATTTCTGGTCTGGTAACACAGAATAATCAATACAAAAGCTGTAGGTGCAGCTATGCGTGTAGAATTTGTAATGATGAAGAGAATAGGAAAACGGGTGAGAATAGTGACAGAATTATTGTGATGAGGGTAGAAACTATGCCTGCTCCAATCACATTGGTACAAGTGTATATGCCAATGTCACAGGAAGATGATGAAGAAGCAGGGAAAATTTATACTTAAATTGAAGAATTAATTCAAAATACGAAACAGGAGGAAACTCTAATAATCATTGGTGAATGGAATGTGGGTAAAAGAGGGTATTACTGTGGGGAATTTTGGTCTAGGAGAAAGATATGAGTGAGGAAGCAGGTTGTTAGAATTTTGTAAACAATATCAACTTGTCATTGAGAATACATGTTTTAAGAACCATATATAAAAGATCTATATGTGGAAATTCCCAGGCGATGCAGGTAGATATCAAATTATATCATGATCAAAGAGACTCAGGAATCAAGTTCTAGACTATAAAGAATATCCAAGAGCAGACATAGACTAACCAGAATCTGATCAGCTGAAGTTCAAGCAAATAAAGAAACAATACTAACAGAACAGACTGGAAGAAAACAGACTCAAACAGGAGAGAAAAATTTGCAAAGATGGCAGATGTTGGGCTAAAAAACATTAGGCTTTAGGTAACAAGCCACCTGGAAACCTTGGAGCATAGAAAAAACTTTGGAGTTGATGGATCAGAGAACAAGGAACAAAAATGCCCAGGTTGAAGCAGGGTGGAAGGAATACAGACAATTTAGAAATTAAATAAACAGTAAATGTAAAAAAAGCAAAAGAATAAAGCTTGCAAGAAAAAAGTGAAAAAGTAGAAAAGCAAATGGTCATAGGTAAAACAGATGTGGCATATAGGAAGATAAATAGAATTTTGGAGAAATAAAGAAAAGAGGTGTAAACATGAAATCTGCAGACCTTTTAAGCACAGAAGGTAGAACAAACCAAAGGAAGATATAGAGAGAAACAGTATGGTGGTGTTGATTTGAACAGTGCACTGGAAAAAAAGGTTATGTTAATTTCGATGATTTACACAATTTGATTGTGCTTTTGAATTATTTAGAAATCAATAAGGCAGTTGGGATAGATGAGACTCCTGCAGATCTCCTAAAATCCCTAGGAGAAGAAGGAAGATAAAGATTATTGAAACTTATATAACAAAATTATGAAACAGAAGAGATTCAAATTGATTTTAATAAAAGTACTATCTTCACACTTCTGAAGAGAGCACAAGCTGATAAATGTGAGAATTGCTGCACTATTAGTCTGACATTCCAGGCATCAAAATTATTGCTCAGAATAATATATAGAAAAATGGAAGCATTACTGGATGAGATAGCACGTGAAGATCATTTTGAGTATAGGAAAAACTGTGTTACAAGAGAAGTGATTCTGGCATTAAGATTAATACCTGAAGGGCAAATAAAGAAAAATAAAGCTACTTTTATGGTAATTGTTGATTTAGGAAAAAAACTAATGATAATGTTAGGCAGGACAAAATGATATTTTTTTTTAAGAAGTCGGGTCTAAAATACCTAGAAAGAAGAAGCTGCAGATGTTTGGGACAACTCTAACAGCATGCTCTGTGAAACAGGAGTTGAAATTATTCGAGTCATGGGTGATGGCATGGGCAGCAACTGGGTGCTTTGGGTTCCATGTCAATACAGTCAGTGGCCATTTATTCTTATGGTAAATAGATTTAGGGTCAAAACTATATGTGAAACCAGGCAGTGGTTGCATGTTAATTGGTATATTACATGGGAGGTTTCACAGGTTGTGTGTATTTATATGTACTGTAGCCTCCAGTCACTGCTTCAATAATGAAGCATAGTTTTGATCTAATATACACTGATATCAAGCAAAGAAGATCTAAACTAAAACCTATAACTGCAAATTATAAGCATTAATCTTGAAACTAAAATAAGATGGCTCAGTCTTACCTTGTTTGCAAAAATGAGGAAGGAGAATGTGTGGAGTCGTCATGGAGATGAAGCCCGGTAAAATTTTTAAATATTTGTCGGCAATGTATACAGACATATGAAGGGCAGGAAACAGCTGTGACATGTTCAAATACATGTCTTGTCAGAGAACTCCAAGAAAAAAATACCAGCGCACAAATAGCACACACAACTTGCAATTCTGTTTCTTGCTTCAAAGTAATTTCACTCTTATGGCAAGGTGTATGGGCACATAATGTTGACAGATCTAAGAAAACTAGACCACACTGTTCACAAATATACTGTGGAGTTTTTACAAGTGAGTCATGGCAGAACACATGTCTTATTAGCAAATCCTTTGTACTGTAAACTTGCTGACATTTAGAACACATGAACTCTAGTGACCCAATAACCCATATGTTGTCTACCACACCAGTATCCACTTGATCCCGACACTGAGCTAGGTTTTGCTGAAATTCAATTTTTGCCCTGCAAAGAGAAAAAAATCAGTTCCTTTACTACGGGTATGACCTAAAATTTATGGGTTAAGCTACACACAGGCACATTATACATTAAAAACCAATAAAAATTCTATATACTAGATATACGTTAAACTGCTACACTTTATACTAATGAAAATGGAAATGCCTTCTAGACTATATAACTGTCAAAGGAAAGGGAAAATGACTCATATGGAAAACATATATGGGAAAAACAAACATATACAATAATTCAGTTTTCTCCTTATTAATGTAACAGAAAAAATGTGGTTTGGGTGTGTGCACATGCTGAAGTTTATCACATGATTGCATGAATTATTGATATGTGGGGAAAGACTCAGATGTTATATATAAATGGTATTAAAATTTGCTGCCTAGCCTTCACAGATGATTTATCCATACTAGAAGATGATGAAACCACAGCAATCAAACAGATAGAAACTCTCAAAGAATGCGCTGAAAGAGTAGGCTTACAAATAGCCTTTCAAAAAACCAAGTTCACCTGCTCAAAACTCCATACTCAAAATCTTGTCACAAAATATGGACAAATTGAGAGAGTCCCGTATTTCAAGTATCTGGGAGACATCATTGAACTTACAGGAGGAGAGAAAATAACACAGAAAGTTTGCATGCAATAAGTTAGGAGAGCCTACGGCAGAACTTACAATAAATACAATAAAAAATGTTTGTCCATACATACAAAAGTCAGACATTACAACACAGTTATCAAACCAGAAGCCCTGTACGCCATTGAAACTTCAACACTACACAGGAAAGGTGACCTAGAAAGCTTTTTGAAAGAAGAACGCAAAATTATAAGAAAGATCCTTGGCCCAGAAAAAACTGATGATAGATATAGACTTAAACCTCGAAAAGCAACAGAAACACTGTCAAACCTCGCGGCAGACATCACGAAAGGAAGATTAAGATTTTATGGACATATCGGCAGACTCCCAGAAGCATGACTCATTGATAAAATTGTGACATACATAGAACAACTAAAAACTATGCCCTGGGTCCAGCAGATCAAAAAAGACCTAGAAAAAGTCCACATAAACTCATCAGAAATCATAGACAGACAAAAAATTAACAAATGGGAAGTAACACCAGAGAATGAAGTCATTAAGAAACCGGGGACGAAGTGGACTGAAGAAAGGAAGAGAATACATGCTGAAAAATTGAGAGCTGTATGGAAACTTATAAAACTGAATTGTTAAGGCTTTCTGTGATCCGACAAGGTCCAATTGCAGATAATAATTATTATTATTCTGTGTGGTTGTAATGACCTGGTGACAGGGTTTCTATTGGTTGCTCATTCTGAACATCTTAGCCAACTTAACCTAACCCGGTAGTGCTACCAGGTACAGGGGACCTACAATTTAATATGAAATCAGAATCACAGAACGTCCCAGGGTAGCTTAATTAATCAAATATGAGTCTTAAAAATTCCCGCTCACAAAGTTATTGGAACCCACGACCAGAGAGGAACTTTCTGAAGTGGTGCTTAACCACAGTGTTACCTAAGGGCCTTGTTTTGCAGTACATGTGTTAAGTACTATCAAAATCGGATAAAAAAATGTGTGTATATATGAAGATCATTGTAAAAAGAACAAACATTCATTCTTATATATTAGATACGAGTATAAACCATACTATCATGGCTGTCCAAGTGCAACACATCATTCTTATAGCTGCAGATGTACTGTTAACATTAGGATATTGGCAATACAAACTAATAAGGTTTTACCCATCCATAAAGCATCCAACGCGCAACACGCCATTGTATGAAGCTGACAGGAAGTTGCGAACTCATAAGTTTATCACCAGTCAATCAATTCTTAACGCACCTATAGATGTTTCCATTTCAAATAATACCATAAAAAAGTACAAAGCTATTGCGTTAAATATTGCTCAAATGTTAGTGATCTGTAGGAGGAAATGACCCACAAGATTAAACAGGACTATGGGGAGAAAGCAGAGAGTACCACACAGAAAAAGATAGACACAATGGCTTCAAACACAACCACTCAATAGACTAAGAAATGAGATTTTCTTTAAGAAACTGATGACCCTGGTGATGCAAGATCATCGAATCACAATCAGAACTACATACTACAATGCCATTTTCCTTCCTCATTCTTTAATTCTTTTACATCCATCCCAACTGCACTGTGACTACTTATTCTATCAAACAACTGTGACTGTTTACAGTTACCACCCCATAGACGAGGGGGGTACCCAAAAATAACTGGAATAGCATTGGCGTGGGCAGAGCTTGTGTATTACATGTTTCTGCCACTAGGCTTTTATATTACAACTCATTGTCAGTTCAGTGCCAACCATGTTGTTGACCTGGCTTGTTCTGTTAATCTGCAGTGATTGGTTTTGCTACTGCTGTTTTGTTATTGTTTCATTTCTGATGATGGCAAGTTTAAGCGAACAACTTGCAACAGTGAAATTTTGTTTTCTACACAGTAAAAATGCTGCTGTTACTGTATTAATGCTGAAAATAGTTTACAAAGATGATTCTGTGGGAAAAACACAAGTATATTAATGGTTTGCTTGGTTTAAAAATGGTGACTTGTCGACTGATGACAAACCTCGTTCTGGACGTCCATCAACTGCCTGAATCGACAAAAATGTTGAAAAAATTTGAGAGCTTGTGCTCTCAGACCATCGACAGACAAATGATCAACTGTCAGAGATTAGTGGGTTACCTTGGAGCTCGGTTCAGTGAATTTTTTAACCGAAGATTTGGGAATGAAAAGTCCTGCTGCCAAGTTTGTTCCCGGGTCTCTGACAGACAATCAAAAAGAATGTCGAGTTAAAACATACCGTACTTTGAAACAACAGCTTTAAATTGATCCAGATTTTCTATTACGGGTGATGAGTAATGGTGTTATGGTTACGTCTCAGAAACAATGTAACAGTCAAGCCAATGGAATACGTCATTGTCACCCCGTCCAAAAAGATATCATCAAATCAAACATCAAAACAAAGCTCATTTGCTTGCATAGTTCATTCAGAGTTTATTCTGCTACATCAGACCATCAATCAAACCTTTTATTTTGAAGTTTTAAGGGGATTACGCAAGAGTGTTCGTCAAAAAAGACCAGATTTGTGGCAGACAGGAGACTGGTTTTTCCACCACAACAATGCACCTGCACACACAGCTGTCTCTGTTAGGCAGTTTAAATGGCATGGCTCCACTGCCCCACGCACCTTACACAGCTGACCTGGCTTCGTGAGACTTTTTCTTATTTCCACGCATGAATATGGGCATGAAGGAACACCAATTTGACAACACTGAAGTGGTCAACAAAAAAATGAGGGAGGAGGTGCCAGCCATTTCTAATGATGACTACAGAAAATGTTTCAAACAGTGGAAGCACCAGTGGGACAAATATATCAGCTGTAATGGAGAGTATTTTGAAGAGGATAAGGTTGTTTTATACAAAAAATTGAATAAATAGCCCTACACTAAAAATAATTGTACAGTGAAACCAGATCATATATTAATTCTACCTGAAGCTTAGTAATTTCTCACTTACAATAATATTACAACTGGTCTTACTGACAAAGAAAGAGGTTATGGTCATACCTGTCAGAAATATGTGGTGACAAGAATTCATCTTCGACAGCATCTTCTGCAACAATTTTCTGTAAGGAACAGCAAGACGTAATATTAGAAGGCTAGTCTTATATCTTTAACAATAAAACCAGTATAAACTCATATATATAGCTACAATATTAATGAAATAGTAAAACTATTAAAGAGACAACTGAAGAAGCAGTTATTTTTGATGAACTGTTAATATCAATAACTTGATGAATTATGCCACCTGAAAATATATAAATTATTAAATGAACTTAAATACTAGAACTCCTTTTATAATTCAGAAGTTTAAATAAGTTAACACATTCCCATTTCTGTCTATCTATAAATTTTAATTTGCAAGAAGGAATTTCAGGCTTTGGGAGAGATTATATTAGCATCTTCCACCCAAATGTCACCGCTAAAGGTGGCTAAATCAGAAATTATCAACAGCATGGGAATACAGAAGGCAACAGGATGTCACTGTATTAAAGACCCCAAGGGTATCCTGAGGCCATGTAATCCTCTCAAATTGCTTATAGAATGATCACTTCTTGTTAGGTAAAATGATCCACAGATAAAATAGACCACATTCAGATAACTGGGTGGCAATTGCTCAGGGAGGAGTAATCAGAATGAACAGAAATATTCTACGAGTCAAAAGGTGGAATGTTACAAGTCTGTTAAGCACTAGAAGATAAGAAACCTTAAAAATGGAGATCGGATTATTGAGCTAAGTGGCAGGATGAACAGGATCTCTGGTCAGGGAAACAGTATAAGTAGCACACAAGCTGTATAGGATTTATAATGAACAAGAGAGAAGGGAAACAGGTGAGTTACTATACACAGTTACCGACAGGAATATTTGGATGATAGTACAAACTAAGACTGCTCAAACTAAGATAGTACAGGTGTATATGCTAATGTCACAGGAAGATGATGAAGAAATTAAGAAAATATATATTGACACTGAAGAATATGGGTAGGATAATAATCTAATTATCATAGGTGACTGGAAGGCAGTAGTGAAAGAAAGAAAAGAGAGTAATACTGAAGGAAGTATAGGTCAAGGAGAAAGAAACTAGCAAGAAAGCAGGTTGTTAGAATTTTGTGAAAAACATAAACTCATCATAGTTCACACACTATTTAAGAATTGTGCACAAAATATATAAACTCCTGAAAAATGCAGAGGATAGAAGGTAGGTATCAGCTAGATTGTATCATGGTCAAATAAATATTCTAGACTGAACTGGATTCAATAACTAATCACCACTCTCTTCGCCCTTCTGGCTTTCAACTACCAATCCAGCTCCTTCATCATAAAAGTTTCCGAGTGGGTTCTGTGGTAATTTCTAGAAACAAATCCAGCTTTTCCTCCTTTGTATGCTCTCCAACTCCTTTATGTGACACCCAAAATGTGGGTTTCAAACTACATTATCATATTCAAGCAATTATCTGACCAAAATTTTGTTATCCAAGTCCTTAGCTTATCATCCTCCCCAGTAAATGAATAATTCTATAATCTTTTCCTACCACCTTCCCACAGTTTTACTCAGTTGTGTAAATAATTAAACTTTATGCAACAATTTTTTATTTTTACTTATGGCTTTATGCCTCGTCGACAACTAAGGTCATTAGAGGTGGGATGGGACTGGGCACAAGGAATGGGAATAAATTTGTCCATGGCCTTTTGAAGGAAGCTTCCCAACATTTGCCTGGAGTGATTTGAGGAAACTGTGGAAAACCCAAATCTGGATGCCCGGACGGGGAATCGAACCGGCATCCTCCCGAATTAGAGGCCAAAGCAAAAACAGGAATTTAATTGTAATAATATTTAAATGATTATTGGTGACTGAGGGTGATAATTTGTAGGTATTCCAGTTCCAAATAGAAGAGTTTGGGTAGAATGGTGGTCACAGAAATTACCGAGTACTACAACTATGGAACAGTCACAACCATCCATACATAATTACGTTACATTAGGTCAAGCGAATCCTAGTTTATGTGACAGATATTTTACTGGAACAGATAAGTCAGGCAGCATGGGAGGGATTGGTTAGGCTCTAAGGGTATCATTGTTCCAAACTGAAAGAGTAGGAACGATCAGAGGAATAATTTGGAGGATGGGGTGTTTGGTGTTCATACAAGTGTGCCAGGTCCCTTTGAATATAGAAATATTATTATATATTAGAGATAAAGATATAAAAGCAAAGTCAGTTAAATTTTAGGAATTGCAGTTGCTAAAGGCAACAAGGAGCAGGTGTATTCAGATGAAAACTACATCAAAACTCATCAGAACCACTGAGCCAATTCAACAGTTTTTTTTATAAAAATCTACTTATAAGCAGGTTGGATCATGAGGATATGATCCCTACCACCAGTTGGCCGAGATCATGCTTTATTTGAAATTAGTGAGCAGGAGAAATCTGCAATACAACTGCAGGGTTGTTACCTTTGAAGGGCAGCATCCATGAATCAGCTAGAAGATAGAGAGAGAGAGAGAGAGAGGAGGGTGGATGAATCGAACTGGTCATTGCAATAAGTCAGTCCCAAACAAGAGTTAATTTCTGTCATTAATAAGGATAGGACACCTCTGTCCATTAGAAAAAGTAATCATTGATATTTTTGGTTTTCAGAACAAGTCATTAATCAACTCATAGATTAGTATAGAGACGTGCAGTACAGTACACATTATGATGAAAAAGTGTGGAAGATAGGTTTTGATGGAGGACAGTTGGCTCTAATTTCTGGAGTGAGTGCAGACTTTCCTGGCTTAGCGATGCAGTGTGATTTTCTCACCTGAGAAGATTAACATCACTCTAATATATTTATTGTATAGTAGCCTTCATAATCAAAGTTAATAATAATATACAGTGAGTAACATCAGAGGGTACAGTAGAGCGACTGAATTATGATATCTTATGGGCTACATGGATTAGCAGGGCAAGAATTAAGTAAGGAATACAGAAGTGAGCTCAAAGTCCAGCTTAGCTGGAAGACTGAGCTGACCACAAACTATGAGAACTTATTGAAAATAAATATCAAGGATAAATTCTGCCACAATGAGTCCTGAACAGGTAAGCCAAGATTCTCAAGCTTACAGCTCCATGAACCTCTACTAAATTTCTCTAACAAAGGCAAACCCCCAGGAAAAAAAACCTGGGATTTTAATTATAAAACATATGGATTTTTTTAAACAATAGTAACAAATAGCAGCATGTAATTAATTAATTAAGGAGATGGTTAGGCTTTTTTGTTGTTGCAAGCTAAGACAATTTTGCTCAATTTCAATCTCAATTCAGACACAGGCTACAGTCAATTCCTGTAACACACAAGTAAGTAATAACACATTTCATTACGCAAATCTTGTCGCAAGCCCCCTACAATCAACTACCGAACACCCATACACTCACATAGACCACCATGAGAAACCCTGCTGGAAACGATTCTCTCCTCAGGAGGTAAATCAGTCAGAAGATTACGCAGACAGCACTGTCTCAATGAAGGAGCCAACGGTATTGGAGCAAATACAGAACTCTACCTCTGCTGTATAATCCTACCTTCAAAAGACGGGACAAAAAAATAATAATAGAAGATCATTCCATCAAAAATAAACCACTGCCAAGTTTTTCCACCTCTGGCCAGATCAATGACACAAAGGAATGGCTTACCATAAGATGTGCTTATTTCAGCCAGAGAGAGTGAAAGAGAATTCTAGACAGGGCTCATGTGATTGTGATTTACACGTATCATATACAGATGGATGTAAAATGGTACTTTGCACAAAAACAATTTAAACCATTACCGAAAATGAAAACAACAGTATTGAAACAAATTATCATTGAAATGGAGTCAAAAAAACCTCACACAACTTAAATGCTTATGACAGCAGTAATGAATAGAAAATAAGATATTCATAGAAAACTGTGGTAGACTACAAGTTGTCACATTACGATAGCTTATGGGACCTTTCAATTTATGTGTAGCATATGAGTCAAAGTCGAGTAACGGATATGAGTTCAACTATTGATCTCAGCTATCGATAGGAGTATCGCTGATCTATAGAGGAAGGTTGTGAGTTATGATAGCGCGGGTGTGCATGAGTATAATAAACAGTGAAGTAATCTTGTGCTAAAAGAAGTTTCGTGCTACAGCGACGGGTGAGGACTGGCTGTCGTATTTCATAACACCTGTTGAAGCCCGTCACTCAAAAATGAAGTGATTAGTCAGTTTGACTGTTGTGAGAATGGTGCTGTTGAAAGTAACAGTCATCATGGATACAAATTACACTCTTCCATGTCAGTGTAATTAGCTCTTGCCAGCGTTTTGTACTGTTGGATAAGCCAGTGGCAACTAGTGAATGCTGTGTGAAAACTATAGATGTTAAACTGCTGTTACAAGCGTATTATGATTACGATAACATAACAGTGTACAGTGTTGTGAGAAATGTGGGATGGTAAGAACGCTTGCACTCGTTTTGAACATGCAATCTTTACGAACAATTATTCAGGTTAATCATTGATCCTTCTAAATTACAAACTAAATAAATATGGTTTGGTGGTCAGCAGTGTAACTGAAAAACTTAGTACAATAAATAGTGTCTGAGCTTAGCATACGTCTTTGTGAGTTTTGTTCAATTAGAATATTTGCAAAGCACTCCTACCCTCCATACAACCAGGCAACCGTGTTAATAATACCTGAATAATTTCTTTTATGAACGAAGTACCGATAGCCTAAAGGCAAGATCAAATCAGATAGACGATAAGTTGTGATGGTGCCAATTTACCCATACAGCTTTCTATAATACACTATTATCTGCAGTTAATTCACTGTCTTGTGTGTGAAAATCTGTATGTGATATACATCTGTAAGATTAAAAAGAATTTCTAAATTTTTATATCTCAACATACTAATATTGTTATACAGTTTTTATGGGTAATATCTAGATCACGATTCCACTGCAACCCCTTACCACCTCGCGGTGGAGAGAATATGATGTCACTGTGTTTCCGTGTGTGACGTACTCAGCTGTCGATCGATTTGGAATACACGTTAGGCCATAGAACATAACCAATAGTAATAATAAAAAAAAATATGGATTGAAAAAGTTAAAAGAAAATTATTACTTGTACAGTTAATAATTTTATTGAAATATGTACAACATTCCAAATTGATAAAAATATCATTCATTAGCGTTAACATTATTAGTCACAATTCCATTGATTTGATTCCATTCTTCTATATTTCCTCACGTGGCTGAAATTGCTATTAAAATCATTAGTGCAAAATGAAATATTTATAAAAACAAGATTTTGTCAATAACCATTTGCGTTTAGGTTGAAACGCCACCTGGACCATACTAACAGAGATAGATACAATTTGGAAATTGGGTATCAGCAATATAGTGAGTGACAGTTTTGTTTCACTATGGTCCAGGCTGCATTAAGATGCAAACAGTGAAGATACGACATAGAATTTAGGTATCCACAATAATTAATTTATTCCTGTACTACTGGTGCAAAATTAACGATTTCTTGATACGAGATGTATTGGTGATGGACTACTTTTTGTGGAAGGCCCTGATAGTGACATTTAAAGCTGCAAGTGGAACGTATACGTCACATTCAGCAATGTACTGACGTCATACTCTCTCCATCCAGAAGTGATTACATCGCGAGGCGGTAAGTGGATGCAGCAGTATCGCGATCTAGATATTACCCGTTTTTACATTATCTCACTTTATTATATCTAACAACAAAAGCATACAGGCAAGAAATTTCATACCATCATTACAAATGTGTTATTTAAACATAACAGATTATTTTAAAAAGGCAGACCTACATATCTTCCCAAAAGCACAATAGCAGAAATTTAAAAAAAATTGTCACTACACTTTTGCTGGCACTTGGTGTAAGCAATAAGAGGAAACAAACCGACGTGAAATTAGTGGTCGCAACAGACACGTTCAACAAAAAATAATTTTCTTTTTTTACTTTTCTTAAATTTTGACAACAATCTCTTAGTCAGTGACAGTATGTTGTATAGATGCCAAATATGTGAAATGCTGGCAGAGATATTCAAGAAAACAACGATCAGACAACTGGAAATTGGTGCCCTCAAGAGCTTGTGTCATTTAGAACAAATTGTTAGTCAAATAAACATAAATAACATCACTTTGCAACTTATTCTAAGCAATTGGGATTCCAGTGAACAATTTGAGTTCCAATACAACAAAGACATAAATGTGTTGCTAAACAGCCGAGGCAACAGCTTTGTATTCTGAACAGTAATGTTAAAGATTGCAAACTGTTTCGAATATACATGGCTTTTGCAAAGCAATTTATTTCTATGTTTCGGGTAAAATCTATATCGCGATACCGCTGCAACCACTAACCGCCTCCTGATGTAAACACTTCCCGATGGACAGAGTATGGCGTCACTGTGTTTCCGTGTGTGACGTGTTCAGCCTTCGATCGATTAGAGAAATTCACGTTAGGCCATAGAACGTAACCAATACTACTAATAATAATAATAAAAAAAATACGGATTAAAAAAGTTAAAGAAAATTATTACTTGCACAAGTACTAATATTATTATAATATGTACAACATTCCAAACTGATAATTGATATCGTTCATTAGCGTTTACGTTATTAGTCACAATTCCTTTGATTTGTATTTGATTCCGTTCGTCTATATTTCGTCGCGTGGCTGAAATTGCTATTAAAATCATTCATATGAAATAAAATATTTATGAAAACAAGATTTCGTCAATAACCGTTTGCGTTTAGGTTGAAACGCAGCCTGGACCATACTAACAATGATAGATACGATTTGGAAATTGGGTTTCAGCAATGTCGTGTGCGACAGTTACGTTTTACTATGGTCCAGGCTGCATTAAGATGTAAACAACGATAGATACGACATAGAAATAGGTATCCGCAATAAGGTGTTTGATAGTTACGTTTCAGTGTGGTCCAGGCTGCATCAAAACCTCGTCGCAAATGAATTTATTCCTGTACTACTGGTGCAAAATTAATGATTTCTCGATATAAGACGTATTATTGATGGACTACTTTCCGTGGAAGGCCGCTTTTGTGACATTTAAAGCTGCGAGCGGAACGTATACGTCACATTCAGCATCGTAGTGACGTCATACTCTCGCCATCCGGAAGTGTTTACATCGCGAGGCGGTAAGTGCTTGCAGCGGTATCGCGATCTAGATATTACCCGTTTCCTCATATACATACAACAGACTTGTAAACACTAGCCATACGAAAGGTGCGGCCATGTTGTGATGCAGCATCAGCAATGCATGAGCTATACGACTACACACACACATCAGAGAAGTAAACCCACCTCTTGTTTAACACGGACGGCATTAACTGTCTCCATACCGCCCCCTCCTGTTGCCTGGACAGAGTAATAAGCAGTATTACCTACTATCACAGCAACATCAAATACACAACATACAAAACACACAGCTGATAGCAACGGCTCAATACAAAGATAACATTCCTTTCGCAGTTACCAGTGTTACATGAAAAGTGTACCCTGAAGAGTTAAATATTCCGAATATGGTAAATGTGGTTAGATTACTTTCTCAAATGCATATCACCAAAAAAGTCGCGTACCTGGATGCTGCGTATTTTTTTGCCCAATTTCATATCATAAGTTATGAACATGCAATGAAGTGAATGCTACTAAAGAAATCAATTCAATTGCGATTTAGCGCATGCACCGTTGGCATTTTTCTTCAATTTTTATTATTGTTTTCTTCATGATCATCTTATATCCTTCCAGTGTTAAATTCCCTCTCCCCCCCCCAAACCCAATCTAACTACTTTCGTGAGTTTTAATTTTATATTCCTTCAGTAATTTTTTGTTTGTTTAAAGAAAATAAATGTACATCAAACAAATGATGGCTATCATACCTTCTGATTTCATACATAAAATACAGACTCATGCGGTGTGTGTTTCCATGACATTAGAGATCATCATTAAAAATAGCGTGATTTTCTTAAATGTTTACAGTGACACAACTGAGAATGAATAGTTATCGATATGGCTCCAACACGCAGTATCTTTGTCGTAGTAGTGTTAACCATAGCTGTGTTGTTGCGCTTTGTTCGTTTGCTCTGAGTTGTGGGTGATATTGTGAATTATTATCTCAAGCCAACAGGAATAAGTGATATGGAGCCAATAAATGCTGTCTATATTAAAGAAGAGGTGGGTTCGCTACTTTTTATATGTTTGTGGAGTCGTAGAGTTCATGCATTTGATTGCTGTCACTCCATGGATGTGGCTTTCATTCGATTTGTGACAACCAAAAAAGGTTATTCTTATGTAAATCGCTTGAGTACAACGATGAACTAGCGCGTTTTTTTAATTGACCTGTTCTTCATATGATTAAATATTTCGTGTTTAATCAGCTGAAACGATGGGGGGGGGGGGGGGAATGCTTTACAAAAGCTAAGTTACGAAGTTTAGAACGTTGTATTTGTTTATAAACCATTATATTGTGATATATTTGTAGATCTTAGAAAACGAAGTTTATTTCTGAGCTTTTTTGTGATGTTATTGCTGTAAATGAAATGGTTCACTAGATTGATATTTACTTTGTATGAGCTGTACGGTTAATTCTATGATGTTGTTTTGTTATTTCTGTTCGTTTGACTAACAGTGCTCAATAAATGCTTGAAGGTCTTGTGACACCAATCTGTAGTTGTCTGATAATTGTTTACTGGAATTACTCGCTATTTTACCTAAAGTTTTTTTAGGTGTGAAGTTCTGATGGTGTGTTGTAAATTTTTTTATTTACACAATCTATAAAATACTGGCACTGATTTAGATATTGATGCCAGAATTTAAAAAGAAAAGTGAAAAAAGGAAATTAATTCTATTTCACCGTGAAAGTTGTGATTGATGATTTCACATCAGTTACTGCTTATATCTAGTGTCACTACGAGTTTCCTGCCTAGCTATTTGTGTTTGTGGCATCGGGAAGACATATGTTTTCTCAGCACTATATATGTGTTTCTTAAATTAGCCGAAATTACGTGTGGCAAAATTGGCTGCATGACATTACCACGATAATATTTCTGATTTATTTGTTATTCATTACTGTAGTCATGGATGGAGTTATTGGTATACTCGGGTAATATCAAGATGGGGATACCGTCACGGCCTCGTGTAGTAAACACATAGTCCACGTAGTGTATATGACATCATTGTGATGTATTCAGTCTGCACGTTCCAACACTGTAACAGCTATAGATATGATCTGAAAATTGGATATCTGCAATATCGTGCGTTATGGTTACGTTTCACTTTTGGTCCAGGCTACATTACGACCGAAACGCATATTTATAAAATATGATTTCGTCAATCATCTTTTGAATTTATGTTGGAATGAAGCCTGGACCATACGTCACAATGATGTCATATTTACTACGCGATCTGTGTGTTTACTAAGCTAGGCCGCAGTGGTATCCCCATCTTGATATTACCCGTATACTCCATTTCAACAGTAATTTGTTTCACTATCAGATTTTTTAATTTTGCAGATGGTGTAAATTGTTTTTGTGTGTGTCATTTTGTGTTGAGTTTTTTATATGAATTCATCAATATCATTTTTTTAATATTATTTTGCACTCGTCTAGCCCACCAGTCTTTAGCTTTTACTACCTTTGTTCTGTATGATATTAATTTTTATGTGTCTGGGAGCAGCCCTCATGAATTGTTCACACATTGTTACACAAAGAGCTGCATTCAGAAGGATATGTCAAAACGGAAAGAAACGTTTCACAATCTGTGGGAATAATAACACAAATATCTGATTGATCTTTCAGTAGAAATCAGTTTTTTTTCTTCTGTTTCACTGTCTCCTGTGTGCATATATGAGGAGATAAGGTAATGGATGAAGTAACACAGATGTTAAGGTGGCCATACACGATCGCTCCATCTGTCCAAATGGAGCGAAGTCACTCCATTATCGCATCGTGTGTGGGGAAACTGATGTGGATGACATGGTGTGACAGGATTATTATGAGTCCAATATCCATCAGTTTCGTCCATCATGCCATCAAGCCAACTGACGGTGTGTGGGGAAAACCACGTGGAGCGACACCAAGCCATCACACCATTCAGCTCGTGTATGGCGAAAGAGCAGTCCAAACTCTTCTCATTATGTAGCCGACCACCAAGCAGACAACATCAGTGCTTTGAGTGGACTATGCAACATTGTACCATTTCTTTTTTGTTTTGAATCTGTTACAGAAATATTTGTTTTGCTACTAGTTAAGTATTATTTTTAATGTAGAATTGAAAATAATACAGTTTTAAATATTATTAAGTAACAATTACAACGATTATTTTCCTTTTTTTTAAGTAGTAATAATAATAATAATGTCATCTCAATTAGACTTTGTGCTGGAGATTATTGAGAAGTATAAGGACTTACCATGCTTGTAGGATCTCTAATCCTGACTACCATTACAAAATATAAATAAATGTGGCAATAGATCAATTGCTAATATTATTTAAAAATAAAGACATAAACACCAACAGAGAAACCGTTTTGAAAAAAAAAAAAAAAGATAATTCTTTGCGATTTTCTTTTTAAAAAGATCATAGTATGATAAGATTAATTTTATATGAGCCTACTTGTTTAAATATGTTGTTTTACCTGTCACTATTTTCAGCCTGGTAAAGTACTTAAATTTAATAAATCTGTTTTATAATAATTTTGTAGTATTTTTAAAAGTTTTCGTAATATCACAGAGCTTACTTTTTATAATTTCACACTTTTTTGACGTTTATTTAATTCTCGGCATTTGTATTCAGTATTCGATAGTTTGAATATCCTTTAAAATTAATTGTCTCATTTTATTTAGTATTTGGCATAACTAGATTGTTGTTTTGCAAATTGACAACCTATTGTTGTTTGCTTTGCCTAGTTTTTCATTGTCATGGCTGATTGGAGTGATGGAATGATGGTGTGTGTGCTATGCTTTGGGATATCATCTGCATGGATGTCATCCATATGGATGACATCCAAATGGAGTGATCGTGTATGGCCACCTTAATACATAGTCTGGTAGTTGATCATATCCTGTAACATAGAACTGCCTCGTGATACCGTGTAGATATTTAGTGGCTGGAGCCACCATGCTACCAGGTCCTGTATACCTTCTACAGCGGAAATGTTAGTAAACTTAGCAGACTGTGCCAAGATGTGGATGGCATGAAGGCAGTCATTATAAATCTGTACTTTATGTGATCCATTATTATCCTATTTTTAAAAAGGCCTGTTATTGTCACACCATGAATGGGAGCACGTGATACAGTGGTGTACTGCTGTGAATAACAGCCCTGGGAGGCCAAGACATGGCTCTTCGCCATAATGACAACAGTTCTGGTGGTGTCTAGACTGAATTATGGCACTGTTGAATTGATTACAGGAGTCATTCAAGTTTGTATCCTGCTTTTATCTCTAAAGAAAAAGTATCAGCATTACTCAGCGGTCCCTGCTGCTGCTCTTGACATAATTTACAAAGTCTCCGATATTGTGGTGTCAGTGAAAGAGAACTTTAGGTTATCAAGAATGGAATTCTTCTTTTACAGAATGTCCTGAAATTATAAATATAGATACACAGGCCTCTAGTAATGTTTTAGCTCAATAATGTATAATGGAAAGTTACGTTCCATAAGTGCATGCCTGTATAACATTGAAGTGATCCTCCCTTCTCTATCCCTAGTCTTCATTTATTATCGACACCCTTCCTGCTGAGTGTCTGTTCTTTCATGATCTTATCGCTCCCAGCTATGTCACAAAATAGGATCAAAGTAAGCTATGCTGGGAGCAATTTGATGGAAGAATCACATGCCCCAAAAATTCCAACATGACTCTCAAACGCTCTACATTGTTTATACCTGGGTAGAATTAGTTGCCAAGGACATAAAATGATGCTCACCCAGCACTCACACTGAGTTTAATTCTCACACAGTGGTCCAATGACTTTTTATGTTTCCAAGATTGTAGCTCTCTCCGGGATCAGTTGTATATTTATATTGCATCAAACTAAAATATGTTGCAGTATTACCTATGATGAAGGTAGGTCCAGTTTTCACCCTCTCTGATCATTCATCCAGTTTGCACAAAATGTCATGGCAGTGAGTGTATTACCCCTAAGACCAGTAATTGGCAATAATATCTTGGTGGTGCAGTTCCCTCATGGTATATATCATTCACTACTATAAAAAAATAAGGAAGGATAGGGAAGGACAGAGTCATGCAGCAGTCTCCTTATCAAATGGCTCAAACCTAACTACATGACATGCCCTAAAAAAACCTACCTATATTAATAAGGTTCCAAAAAAATAAAAAAAAAAACAAAAAAAAGTGATCTGTCTTTATGTTTTGATTTTTTTGTGTGTGTTTGTATGACCCTTGTTCTTTCATAAGTGACAGGTTATTTTTCCTATCCTTTCTAATTTTCATTGCCTTATGGCACTTTCACTGTCGCCACTATTCATTCACTACTATATATATATATATAACTAATATGTCACTGTAAAATTATACTTCTGTTTATTAATTATTTACTTATTTCTAATTTACAAACCTCTTGTCTTCAACTTTTGTACTTACATTAATACTCCAAGTTATATTTATCAACCAGGGCATTTCTCTCAAAAAATATCTAGGCTTCAGTCACTTATATCAGTAACTATTTTGGTTGACTCCTTACAGATTTTTATTTACTTACATAAAAGTAGTATCATTCTAGGTCTTATATTTGAACCTCCAATTATAGTAGTTTCTGTGCAGATGCTTATCCAAATTCTGTCACTACTTCTAGATCTCAGCCTTTATAGATTGCACTTTCAGAGATTATATTGCTTCATAAAATAAGCAGTTATGAACATAAGACTTCGAATCTCTTTTAAATCATACACTAGAGCAGCATTTCTCAATTGTTTTTAACTGGAAGCTATCAAAATATCCAAAGTTATTCGACGGACTGTGATGATTCTTATTTTGATTTTTTGTGTGCGTGTTATTAACCAACCGTACCAATTGTTATTTGCACATACCCTTACGACCTACACATACGAGAAGTCCCTCATAAAATGGTCCTTAATGAAACACCTCTGTGATGTCTGCTAAAAATGTGATTTATAACTGCAACAACTCAGTTATAGTCATGTCCAGGAAATACCACATTTTTGCCTGCTCATTGAAATATTCATGGCTTTCACAACATTTGCTCTATAGGCTTAAGGGTTATATTCTTGTATAGCCTCATATAGTTTGAATATATCCATTGTATATGAACTAACTTATTATTTTGTTATAGTATTTTTTAATTCAGTTGGAACTATTTAGTTTAATTCTCTGCCTGTGGACTAGCTGTCCTTCCTTCGCATGCCACAAGTTGAGAAAGAATGCACCATCGCTATTTAGCAGGAGTGTAGATAATCCTGTTTTTCTGAGGGAGGTGTTTTGTGTTCTTGTGAATATCCAAATCTGGGAGGCAGCTGGTATTCTTATGGATACCTCATCTGTGGTGTTTTCGGCGGTTGACCATTTCTCCAGCAATGTTTCTACTACAGTAACATGTTCATGTAATGATAACAATAACTTTTTTCTCCCATTGTAAAGGTTAAGCATCATTGTGGTAATGGTGGAAATATCTGTTACCCAACACAAATACTCAGCATGGTACAAAGAAATTAATTTATTATATACCTTTGACCTTAACCACTAAACAATTAGTACCGTTTTAATGAGGGTATTTTAAATAAATTCCATTAATATGCTACTATAGTGTATATGCCACTTGAATAGACATTGTTATAGACATTCAATGTATTGGAATAGAAATAATAAGTGTATCGGTTGTGTATATGAACAAATTATTGCTCTACTTACATGATGGAACTGAATCATATTAATTTTGGAGATACAACTGATTAGCTGTACAGTTCTTAGATCCTAAGGTAGAGGTAACAGAGCTCCTGCTGCATCCCATAAACATTCATAGAGGCAGAGCTCTGCATTCCCATTATAACCTTTCGGCACAAGAATGGATGTGACGTAGTCAGCAAAATGCTCCAGTCATTCTTTGCCTTCCTGCAGAGTTACCTTCGCAGTACTTATTTGGTAGCAGACTTAGTGGGTCTGGAGAGCCATTCCTGATGTTCAGCTTCAATGAATAATCCTCAGCTTCATGGGGGATCAAATTCTGAAATCAATCATACGCTCCACCACCTGAGCTACGCGGCTGGCCCTTCATAGATTCTGCTAGTTGATATATATTAAGGAGATACAGTACATATGTCTTGTATCAAACTAGTGTTCAAGTGTCCCCATATTCATCTTTTTTCTTAATTTTGAATTTTCGTCCCAAAACATCTGCTAAGAACTTAGGAATTATTGCTGTTACAGTTGTAGTATAAGATGTTGTTAGTAATTTAGTCACTTAGAAGAGCTGATATTTTTTCTATTGTTGTACTGTTGGATAATTTCTAGTTTAAAATTGATTTCTTTGGAACTTGGTTAGAGGTAGACTGTCTCCTTTCAAAATTGAAAATTCTCTGTTTCATTCAAAGCATGTTCCACAATTCTAACAGACGTCATACATCTAGCAAAGCTTTTGCATCTTCTGTTATATGTTGGATTACTTTATACTCAGTTGTTATATATAACTGAAGCAATTTCATATGTTTACTTTAGTTATACTATTTGACGTATTGTCACAAAACTTTACAGTCATATATAAAAAGTTAAAGCATTGCAGCCATGTTTTAAACTTTAGCCACAAAAGCGAACAGTCAGTGAAGACAGTGACAGGCGCAGAAACAGGCTATATTGTCTTTGAACTCTATGCTCTTACAAAGGTATTTGTTTTGGTGTTTTGTTTGGTGACAATATATAATAAGTTTCTATACTGTTCTGAGTTAATACTGTCTTTGTAATTCTGTTCAATAGTTTGTAGTTTTCATATATTTAACATATCTTCATAGTTTCCTTATTTTCTTATTATGAATTGACATATATATAGTCATCCATTTTATTTTATCTTTCAGAGTATGCCAGAAGACACTGAACAAGTGGCTTCATCATTGGAGGCTATTTCTGATAGGTATGGTGGTTTTTCATTAAATAGCTACCCGTTCACCTGTAGATTCATATTAATCTGAAATATGATTAGCACATGCCCCAATTGTAAAATATTTTACTGTAACATACTCATTTTGAGCAGTTATTTAGTTAGGATTGATGAAACATAGTATTATGATATTCCTACATATCAGTCAGCAAAACATCTGGTGTCTGTAAATGCTCCCTCTTATTGCTGTCTATTACTGTCATGTTGGTTATTTTCCAGAGTGCTCTGTACATTGGGCTTTAGTTTTGTTTTTGTGTGTGGCTAGTCTAATCTGTTGCCATTTGGATATTGGATAGGAGCAGCTTGGACCTAACTGGTATGCTGCTCTGATAGCACTGTGGTGGAAAGAATAGAGTAATATGGAGAAGTTGACTGCTGTGGTGGCCTTATGGCTAGCTGGAAGGTGATAGCTGTTGTTGAGAAACATCTCCTTAAAAATTCTGCTCTCAGTACCATATTAACCTGGTTACAAGCTGCAATTTCATACAATTATCAAGAATAGACCTCTGGAAGAAAATATCATAGTAAGTTTTGACCTTGTGTTGGTATTCAAAACAGTTACTAGTGATGAAACCATTTGTATAACAATAGAATGTTTAGATAATGTCACCTTGCTGCATAGATTCTCACTAGCATGGACTTTTCCCTATAGGCCATTACAGCAAGTATTTCTATCAACAAAAGGAGCGACCAGTAATACCGTGTCCACTCTCTGCAGGTGTGCGCAGTGTATTTGTTGGAGTATTTCAAGCTATAGTCATCCAAAATTCCACCTTAAAGTAGTTATTGTGTATAACATATACATATGACTGCTTTATTCACAACTTTTAAACTGTGCTTATGATAAAACAAAGTTCACCATGTGAGTGGAAGAGAACTAGAAGAAAACGTTCCTGGAAGGATCTGTAAGGCAGGAAGAAGGATGTATCCTTCATCCATGGTGTATACCAGAAGCTCTCACAGAATAATCGTTAGCTGCAAAAAGATACTTAGTGCCACCTAGCTATAAAATGCGAAATACTGAAATCCACAACTTGTGAAAACAATAATATAATACTGAAGTTGATATTTCTGGACAAAAGCTGTTGTCTTTGTGTTAGCCATAATACCACTACAGCATTAGATCTCCCCATATTCCTCCACTCTTTCCTGCACAGTGCTATGAGAACAAACCTTAGGTTTGCTCAGTTCTGCTTCTTTCGTTTGTACAGAGGATCGGATTTAAGACTGATTGACTATAAAAATGAAAAACACAAATCTAGCAGGTTGAGCAACTAAGAAGGTGCTGATAGGCATGAAAGACCAGAGGGATTATACAAAAATACCAGGCATTTATGATATATGATCCAGTAATGGGTAGTTATTAACTGAGAAGATAAGACATACCGTAAATGAAAGGCTAAATGAACACTTTGAAAATTATGTCAGCAAATCAGATGTAATTCAGTTTTCTGTGGACAGTATGGACCCAATATTATTTATTAATGGAATGGCAATATGGTGGCTATATAAAGGCTTGTGTACCTATAGATATTTTAAAATTTTTCTTCTGAAGTTGAAAATTTGGGGTAAGCAAGTGTCTTGTGGAACATCCTGGCCTGAGTATTCACACTATCTGCTGGTGGAAATGGTAGATACCATTCAGGGGTTGATATTTTCTGGTTGCTTCTGTGTCCACGACTGAGCTGCATCAATTAGAATTTTTGTTTGTGGAACTTAAACACATGAAATTAACTGAAAATATATTCCCACATGATAATTTCTCCTAATTCAGCATGCCACTATCACTATATTCCATTACTGAATTCCATATGAAAGATGTAGCAGTTAAAACATGTAATTCAAAGGATACAGTAAATTTTCAAAATCTTTAATGCATTATAATTATAAAAAATTTGTTAATGAATAGGAAAACCATTAAAATACAGTGTGCTTCCCGAGGAAAACTTTTTTGTAAACTATACTCTAAGTGCAGAGCTGTAGGAATCAGATATGCAGATGATTTACACAAGTGGTATGGTGGTATATTCTAACTGTTGATTTTTTCCTTAACATTACATACTATTCTTTTACTGAAAAGATGTTGGTATTCTATTGCGAGTAAAATGAGAATTCTTATTGGAGAATAGATACGGTTAGTATTCCTGGTGTTTATAGCAGAGAATTATTGTAAAATTATTTTAGAAGTAACTGAAAATTGTTTCTCTTGTATCTCATTCATCAAATTACAATTTAGATTTTTATAATTATGAGATAAGTTGCTGTGAAGAAAATATGTATTTTAATTTATAATATGTTTATAAAGTTTTTACCACTATTATCTTTATTGACATGTACTTTCAAAGTTTTGTCTGTGATTTGTGGTAAGGGAATTAAAATTGTTTCTCATTGTGCTTTACAGGTCAAAATTTGGAGTTCATCACAACAATCCAGATCTGTGTCATGGAGAAAGTGATGTTAGTGTGGTGGAGAATTTTCGAGCTACAGGTTCTCTTTCAGATGGATCTGATTTAAGGAATGTCACTATATCTAATTATAGTAGTGGTAGCCCAGCTTCATTGCACTACACATGTGGCATATGCCCTCAATATTTCTCTAATTTGGGCTTGTTGGTAACACATGTTTTTAATCATGAACAGCATGTGAACCCACCACAATATGTTTGTCAATATTGCGGACAGATTTTCAAAAATGTATCAAAGTGGCATGCCCATAATTTTGGAGATAGAATGAAAGCTACATTTAAAGGGCCACAATTATTTGGCCTTGCTTGTACATTCTGTGCAAAAACTTTTTTATCTTGGTGTTCTCTAACAACACATGTATTCTCCCATAACTCAGCTGTTTCAAATCCCTTATATGTTTGTTCATATTGTTCAGAAGTATTCAAAGATATGGCCAAACTCCATGTTCATAACTTCACCAGGAGAACATCAAAAAGAAGGTAAGAATAATGCAAAGCCACCTTGTGTCTAGCTTTCATATAGTTTTATTTGGCATCCATTGCTAACCAGCATTTTACAGTATTACCTACCAGAATGTTTTATGCTAGTATGCTGATTGTTGTATGTTTAAATTTGGTCACAAATTGAAGGAAATTAGTAAATTCAGGCCAGGTTAATACTTGTGAATGGTAAAATATTATTGGATACATAAAAAATTTAGTTATTTAGCTTAAGAGCTGAATAATGAATGTCCAGTTATCAAAGGCTCTCATTGTTTAATTGGTTAATAATAGTTCCCTTTGTGTGTCTCCTTGAAATATTAACGTTATTAGGATTTTGTTCCTCTATGGAAGTGGGATGTAAAACAGAAATTGAAAATAATCCTTGTGAAGAAATGTAGTCTTCACAGGTTTTCCGCCGTATGTTGTTGAAATGCGACAACGAGCTTTCGGCGGCTGACTCTGCCGCCATCTTCAGGTTGGAAGTTGTGCAGGGAGATCCAGAGACGAAGGCTAACCACATCTTGCGCCATGCCAGTTTAGCACTCCTCCGTGAACGTATCCGTTACACCCGTTTTGTGCTTGACCAAAACGCACGGGAATTATGGCACTGTCATCTGGAGCTTACAGCCATGCAATCGCCGACCTATTGGGATTGGGTGGATGCAGCCATGTCAGCACAGGGGAACCTGGTGTACGACAGAACAATGACCAGACAGACGTCCAAATTCAACCGTCTATCCCAAGTACAGCGGCGAACAGAAGATCTAGAACCCAAACGCACAATAGTCGATCTCACGGGAATAAGTCTAGACGAAGCTACTGGGAGGGTTCTATCCAAGGGACTGAACTTCGCCCCAACACCTGCTGTCGTTCCCGTGAAAGACATCATCTGCGCTGTGGAACAAGCCGCTCGCAAACTGCCAGGAGATGCAGCTGAAGAGATTCGGAGGGAGACGTGTAGAGTGTTGGAGAGAGCCATACCTCCGAAGTCCAACATTACAAAAGCAGAACGCCTAGCTCTCCACACCTTGCGTTCGAATGAAGAGATTGTGGTTCTACCAGCGGATAAGGGAAATGCCACTGTACTTCTTACAGCTGAGATGTACGAGGCCAAGATAAGGCAACTTCTTGATGACACCAACTATAAGCTTCTCAATGACGATCCGACTTCGAGGATTGAGATAAAGATGACGTCCCTTTTAAAAAAGGCCGGATACACACCTGACGTCATCAGAAGCCTTCGATCTCGTGCTCCGAGGCCACCCAGACTCTATGGCCTTCATAAGGTACACAAGGCAGACGTTCCTC
>JARYHS010006964.1:7116480-7177530 GCA_031002005.1 Vandiemenella viatica
GCCTTGGAGAAAGGAGAACCGGCCAAAGGAGGGTTTCAATTGATAGATGGGACATTGTATAAGAACAACTACGATCCACTAGGCCCCAAGTGGCTTCTGGTCGTTCCAGCTCATCTCCAGCCAGCTATTCTCAAGTATTTCCACGACGCTCCAATATCCGGTCATCTGGGATTTGTGAAGACCCTGGACCGAATCAGACGCAGGTATTACTGGAAGGGTCTCTACCGATCTGTCAAGCATTATGTGAGTCACTGTAAAGAGTGCCAGCGACGGAAACATGTGCCGCAATTACCTCCAGGTCATCTAGTACCAATTCCACCTGCAGCAGTTCCATTCCACCGAATTGGGATCGACCTTTTGGGAGGTTCCCGAAGTCGACAACCGGTAACCGATGGATAATAGTCTGCACCGACTACCTCACGCGCTACGCTGTCACCAAACCTGTGCCGACTGCAGAAGCTCCAGAGGTTGCAAAATTTCTAGTAGAAGACATTATTTTGAAGCATGGAGCACCACGTGTGATGATATCCGATCGTGGAAAGGTATTCCAGTCAAGACTAGTATCAGAGGTCATGTCAAGATGCGACGTTGTCCACAGGATGACAACTGCATACCACCCTCAGACAAACGGTCTCACAGAACGCTTCAACAAGACATTAGCCGATATGCTGTCGATGTATGTGGATGTTGAGCAGAAGGATTGGGATACAATACTGCCAGTGGTCACATTTGCTTATAATACAGCAAGGCAAGATACGACAGGCTTCACTCCGTTTTTTCTGCTCCATGGCCGTGAAGCTGAGACCACAATGGATACGCTGTTCCCATTCCAGCCGGACGACACTCAGGATGACTATATAAAACAGCTCATTACCAGGGTCGAAGAAGCAAGACAGCTGGCTCGCATACGAACACTGGCCACCCAGGAGAGGGACCGTCAGCGGTATGACGGCAAGCACCGACCTGTTGCGTACAACCCAGGAGATCTCGTATGGATTTTTACCCCTGTCCGGAAGGTTGGGCTATCAGAAAAGTTACTGAAGCGGTACTTTGGTCCGTATCGTGTCATACGCCGCCGGTCAGACGTCACATACGAAGTCGAGGATTATGAGCCGTCTTCGAAACGACGAAAGCGAAGGGACATTGTTCACGTCCTCCGCATGAAGCCTTACTACAATCCTGACGAGCAGCTAGGCACAACCAGCTTCTTGTTCAAGGACTCTGAGGACGGTTTGGATACTGAGGAAGTCGGACAGGAAGATAATAGTACAAACAGGAGGGGCCCTCCAGAACTGCCATACAGAGGACCCACGACAAGATCAAGATCCAGGACACTTCAGCGTGCCCCAAAAGAAATCTAACAGCGGGACGCTGTTTTCCTCAGGAGAGGGAGCAATGCCGCATGAACGCCAGTGTACCGTCTGCCAGCATGGCGCAGCGGGTAGCGTCACGAATTGCGGTACCGAAGGTCGCCGGTTCAATCCCGCCCACTGACAAAAATTATTTAATTCTGTTTATTATTTCCAGAAGATTCTACATGTTTCCTAAGGTCACTTGTAACTTCTACACATTTCATTGTTAACTACTCTTGTAATCTCTAGTACGTTCTATCTGTGTATAAATAGAAGAGCATTCTGCCCAAGAGGCAGTCAGTGCTGCGTGTATGTTTGAGTTCTCAATAAACCTGTTCTCAGTTTAAGTGCTGTGTTCATTGACAAGTAACCTTCGAATTCACACCTGCCCGGTTCCAACGCGACAATATCACAAAACGAACGTGTGCAACAGTTTTCCGACCAAAACGACAATTCATTGATGAGATACATTACGCAACAACATAAATTTCATCAAAAACATTCAACAAAAAAGAAAGGTAATAAACCAAAAATCTGCAACGTGATCCAGACCGATAGTACAACGTTCGAATAGCTGCCATAGTTACACATTGCGGAAATACGTAATAGCCTCAGTAATATTACTCAGTGAAATCAAAGAAGATTAAAATAAATCTGATAAACTTACATTATTAATTGTAGTGTAGGCTGCACAATTCGAGATGAGTGGGCAACTATTTCGGTTCAAACGAATTAATAATTTCAATAATAGGGTACAGTTTAAATTATTTTGAAAAAAAGCTAAATTATTCATGCCGTAGCGTCAAATGCCAGTTGTAATTCTGATCCATCTTAAGTAATACTTTAACCAAATTTTTCTCAGCATTGATGCTCGAAATACAAAGCTTTTATCTTACAATATCTATGAACAAAGAATTTAAGGAATACTTCAATATATCAAAAGAATATTACGTAAATATATGCATCTAATGATTGATATATCGATTTTAACGCAATACATACTTTTATTTCAGTGTTCTGTGAGTTAATTTATTCACTGTTGCTTGGAAATGATATTAAATAACGCGCACTCCCACAAATAATATCGTAAAGCGTGACGTCGTATCGCAACGTCATAGCTTGACGCCACCGCGTGACATGACGTAGGTGCTACACGCTACATCTTGTCTATTATATTAATAGATTTGTTTTCTTATTTCTTATTATTTGTACATCATCATTCAATAGTGTACCAGAGAAACTTTTTTTTTAAATCGTGGCACACATCAGACTGAATTGAGCGCTTCGTCTCACTCCTCAAGGCAACTTCCGTCCAACTCCTAACGAGAGAGAGAGGATTCTTATTAACACAATTTCCCAAATAATTTGTTGAACACTGCTTGTTTAGTTTCAAGTGTTTCTTATGTTCTGAATGTAGTTTTCTTAAAAATATATATGAAATAAAAGAGAAAAACATTATTACAAATGTCATGTACCGTCAAAACGCTAAATAATTAAATAAATAACCACGAAAATACTGCGATATTATCTTCTGTTCTAATAGGTATTTGAGCGTTGTCAAGAAAATAACAGGTTACATTATGACGTGAATCTTCTCTCGAGTCTTCGGGAAATAATCTTTTGAGATTTCTCTTGTCACTGCAAAAGCCAGATGAGAGTTTCTTCTTTCACATACTCACTTTTGCATAGTTTTATCTAACTCAGCTTCTATTAAAGTAATAACAATTTCCAAGCTCGGCATTCCAGTCTGATTCAGAAATCAAAAATCGAGTTTTGCATCGACTTGTTTTGGTTACTCTTTTTTGTTGGTTTCTCGCACAACACAATAATGCCGCACGAAACTGCGCTCTAATGTGCGGGGGTAACTGCGCGACATAGTTTCATTGCCTGTGCTCCTCTGCCCTGCACTGCGCTGCCCCTACTGTGCCACGGAGCTCAATGTGCGCCCCGGGTAAGTGTTTACATATCTCTCTGTTTGTATAAGCATGCTTATAGCAGTTTCTTTGGATCTTCCTTGTAATATTATCTTGATATGAGCTGTTTCTAATTTTGGCATGAAATGGTTAATGATTTAAACATGGCATTTTAAAATGTTATGTTCAGAAAATTTAAATTAAAATCACCATTATAAGAAATTTTAGTAACTTAAATGCTTAGAAAACTTGCTTTAGAAACATGGGCGCCGGCAGGATTGCTTCTAGGGGGGTGCACCAGGGCTGCATTGGTGCCCTCCCCCCCCCCCCCTATCGGCCCAAAAATTTCCGGGCTGGGTGACCTTTTTTTTAGCTCTACTACTGCCCAGACGGCGACCCGGGATGTCAGGGGGGTGCAAGTTCACCCCCTTGAACCCCCCTCCCGGAGCCCATGTTTAGAAATAAAGCGAAGGTACCTTCATGGATTTTTCATTACTGGAAATAAAATGGATTTCAGGTTTGGGAATAATACCATAATAAATTAAATACTGAATCAGTTCCTGAAATATATGAAAATTCCTCCTTCCACCACCATCAATATGTAGAAAATCTTTACCAGGATTTACACAGAAGCGACCAAAATGTGTAAGAGAGCCTGCTTTAAATTATGATATTTAGTTTGCATGCTCCTGGGATGTTGCAGTATCGTTTTAATTGCTGAAGAAGTTTGGCTGAAACGCTGAAAATTAATACATGTGCGTAGACATTCAGAGAGTGTGGCTTTGTTCCAGTCATGGTAACTTTCGATTACAGTTAAGATAGGGTTACCAGACGTTCCCGTTTGCCGGGGACAGTCCCCGTATTTAGCTCTCTGTCCCCGGACAGATTTCGTCCCCGCAATGTCCCGGATTTTTACTGTTGTCCTCAGAATTTTTATTTTAATCAAGCGAGAGATCTTTAAAAGCCCTGATTTGCTATTGCATTCGTTTAAAGCAGGTATGGGCAACCTTTGCTTAGCTGAGGGCGTAATTTCTGGACTTAACCAGGTCGCGGGCCGGACTTAATCAGGTCGCGGGCCATAGGTAAGAAAGAAGTAGATAGTAGTAAATAAAAAGGCGATAGAAATTCACCCATTTTTTTATTTACTAGAATTACAATAGGATAATCAAACATACAAAAAGCAAATTAACAAAAACAGATCAAATGAAAATTAATGGGAGACTTGAATTTGAAGCGTTATTTGAAATTTCTGAATCTCTCGCGGGCCGGACTGAAGTTGATGGAGGGCCGGATCCGGCCCGGGGGCCGGGGGTTGCCCATATATGGTTTAAAGCAAGAGATATGAGGCGCCCTTCTTTCCTTGTACGTGCCTAGGAATAAAATAAAATTACAAGGATACTGCGTCTTGGACAGTGGCGGATCTACAAATTTTCCGAATAGGGGAATAAACTTGAGATTGCCGCCCCTTCCAACAAGAATTTGCTGCCTGGGGCGGTACAGAGCTATTCTTTGATTTTGCCGCCCCTGATGGTTGCCGCTTGGGGCAGTAGAGCTAAAAAAAAGGTCACCGCCACACACGAATTTGCCATTTACCACTCCTTCAAACATGATTTTGCCGCCCCCCTGAAATTGTCACCCGGGGCAAGCGCCCCGGATTGACCCCCCTATAAGCTTTGGCCAGAGTAATTGGCGGGTGGCATCAAATGCGCCGTTGCCAAGCCGTGCGTGTAACAGTTGTATTCACCTCTTTACTTGTAGTAATGGTTTGTAACGTGTTTTAAGTAATTTATGATCACTATTCTGTCATAAAATATTGATGCATGTCATGTCGTTAAGAAAGTTATGCATTGCAGATGCGTTTAATATAATTGGAGGTTTCAAAAGACCTGTTATTTATTATTCTATTATCTGTGCAGAAAAATAAAATTCTCGACAGACTAAGGAAACTTATGGAAATACTCTTCTTTTTTTGTGGCTAAAAGTCCACGTGTTACATTTTATTTTCAGTTTGTATATTTATAACTAAAATCAAAATTTTATTTTGTCATCCTCTGCACTGAAAAACTTGCACAATTAACGACAAAATTATCTGTTTATATATTACCACTCATCACTGTCGTAAAATTCGTGTACTGTCCTCCTGACAAAGGACTGTCAAAGTCGCTAAGCTTTGTTAGAGTGCTGTATTGTTTCATATTTTTCTTTCGAGAAACAAACGTAGGTTATTTTCCCTCACGACACACGCGCTGGACAGTTCTCAAACCGACAACCACAAGCTGCAGCGCAAATAGCCTGTCCATTCCCTAATTTTTTCGCAATATGGTTGTTTTTTGCGGTAACAAATCACTACAGTTTTTTATTTCATCAATATCAAGTACATCCATATTTTTCAAGTCTTTTCCTACAAGCGTACATGTAGAAGACAAAATTTCTCGATCATTGTCCACAAGGAATTTGAAATATTTATAAACATTGTGAATGAGAGATTTACTCTGTTGTCTGCTTCAGCCGCGGTGGTTCTGCTGTCGATGACTTGCGTCTTGTTGGGAGTCGTTAGTTCGGGAACACCTGGAATAGGAGAATAAGTCTCTTCCTAAGTATCCATTTTTAGTAGCAAGATTCTCTTGCTAAATTTCCCTAATTATAAGTTACTGCACTTTTTGTTCGGTAAATTACTATAATTAATAAATAACCAAAAGGAATTATTTAAATCGCACGTAAAAATCGTAAATCGCTAAAAATCAAAATATCCTCTCTCGAGCAAGTTCACACTCACACTGACACTTTCTAATTCCGATTCTCAGGTTCACACTTTTTTTGTGAAAGGGAGGTGGAAGGTTTGGGGGTGGGTAGCGAGCTGTTGACGCTTGGACTAGGCAACACAGGCCACACAGCGTTGCAATTTTCAGGTGATAGAAAGAGAGCGCATCGCGAGATTGTCCCCAAGTACGGCAACAGCGCGTTCACACTGACCCGCCAATTTATCTGGCCACAGCTATAGATCCGGCACTGGTCTTGGACACAACCATGGAGGAAGGAATTATATGGAGGAGAATTGACGTTAAATCGGTGAAGCAAGCACTAAACTCTCCCGCATGGGGCAGCACCGGCAGCGACCATATGGCGCTTCCAAACAATTAAGGTGTTCACATTGTGGTAGATGCAGTGATTATTTCATTTAGTATTGTGTATAATTGTTTAAAAATGCCATCTTGTGTTGCGTACGGTTGCACAAAAGGCCAGACAGGAATGAACCTGGAATATCATTTCATAAGTAAGTTGAATTGTAATTATCGTTGTTGAATGAGCGGTAGACACCGCAAACTTTACAGCAAGTCTATAAATATTTAGTCATAGCTCTCAATGGGATGACTTTGTTCTCAAATTTTTCTTGGTGTAGTGTAGAAAATCAGCAAACCTTGCTATTTTGCACATAATAGACTAGCATTATTTTTTAACGAGTGTTTAAAATGAGATTTAAAGGGGCGTGTTTTACTTCGCGATTCAGTGAATTTACTATTACGATTTCTTTCGTCACGTTGCTGATTATACTGACAATGGATGATGAAATTAACTGTTATGTGAGAAGCTGTGAGTTTATTAATTTTTTAAATAGCTATTTCAGGCCATTGACTTAGGTTATTTTTAAAGCTTTATATAAGACTTGTTTCTGTTTGTAAATACGTCTATACCTATTTTTACCGATTTTGAAATCTTTCTCATCAAAGATTCTAATAGGAGAACTGAAATGGAATGTGGAAATATATCTATTTTAATGTAGACTAAAATTTGAGGACTAGAAATAAACAGTTCCTTATTCACATTAAAAATAACTACTGCTGTATTGTAAATGCATTGAACATTGTTTTTTGGCACAGGTTTCCTAAGAATGAAGATCAGCGATCGAAATGGATCAAGGCTTGTAGGAGACAAAATTGGACTCCAACTAATCTTAGCGTTTTATGTTCAGTTCATTTTTCAGAAGATCAAGTGGATAGAACGTCATTTTTATCAACCAGATTGAGAGAAAATGCAGTACCAAATATTTTTCCTGCATACCCATCATATCTGAAAAATAGAGTAAGTTACTAATACATTATTTATGGCAATAATTTATGCGTTATACCTCTTCTGCAATATGTTTTCTTCAGTGTCATAAATTATAGTTTACCTATGACAGTAAAAGTAATTTTCTTGGCTGTAAATGAAGAGCACGATAGTATTATTTTTAAATTTTTGTAATATTTTGTACCTTTTACACTACTACAATTCTAAACGGATTGTATTTTGAAAGACCCTGTATAATATCGTACTTAAATTATCCACCGCAGATGAAATTTAGAATCCCTGTAACATTGTAACTGAAAATTTCTCACCAATCTGTACTAAATTATTCCTTTTTCTCACTTTCAGGTGAAAATGAAGAGAAACCTCCAAAGGACCGTACTTCCAGTGCAAGAATACATGGAATGTCTACAGCAAAGGATGATCCAAACATTACAGGAGATATGCCTCTTTGTATCGACATGTCCATTGAGGAACCTAGTGATGTACTTCCTGAACCCAGCGTGTTCGCAACTAAACCTGGTTCTCTTTCCAAATCAGGAGAAGGGGAGCATTCAAAAACATCTGTTGATACTTCTATGTCACTAATAAATTGTTTACAAAATGATGAGGAACCTTAAAAAGAAAGGTTGAAAGGTATGAAGAAGTGATTAGAAGCTATAGGAAGAAAATAAAAACACTCCGTCAACAGAATCGCAGGTATAAGAGACGAATAAAAACTGTCATCTATATTTCAGGAACTGAAAGATAAGCAGTTGTGCACAAAAGATTCTCTTGACATCTTATCAAAGGCATCTGGTGTGAATGAGGAGTTTCTGAGACAGTTGAATAAAGTTGTAGGAAGTAGCCTACCAAAGACATATTCCTCCAAACTACGAACATTTGCACTAACGCTTCATTTTTACTCACCTAGGGCTTACAACTATGTAAGGGAAACATTTGATACATGCCTTCCTCACCCTTGTACTATTTCCAGCTGGTACAGACGAATAGATGCAGAACCTGGATTCACAGATGAAAGTTTCAAAGTGTTAGCAAAGAAAGTTCAAGCAAATCCAAATTTAAAATTCTCGTTAGTTTATGATGAAATGTGTATCAAGAAACATGTTGAATTTGATGGAAAAAGTTTTCATGGCTTTGTTGAAATTGGATCTGAAATAGACAATGACTCATTACCCCTGGCAAAGGAAGCTTTGGTATTTCTTGTAGTTTGTATCAATGAAAATTGGAAACTTCCAGTGGGATACTTCTTGCTGGATGGTATTACATCTTCAGAAAAAGCAAATTTAATCACTCAGTGTCTCAGGATGCTTCACTATGAGAAGGTAAATGTAGTGTCAGTGACTTTTGATGGACTCTCAGCTAATTTATGTGCCTTAACTGAATTGGGTTGCAGCTTCTCACCTGATAGTCTAATAACTAAGTTTCCGCATCCAGAAGATCCTGAGTTTTTTATTTCTGTCCTTTTGGACCCATGTCATATGCTGAAATGTGTTAGAAATACACTTGGTAACAGAGGTAGTATTGTGGATGGCAACAACAACTTCATCGAGTGGAAGTACATTAAATATCTTCATGAACTGCAAGAAAGTGAGGGCCTTTGCCTAGCTAATAAACTAAGGGATGCTCATGTAAAGTTCTATAAGCAGAAGATGAAGGTAAAGCTTGCAGCACAGACATTGAGCAAGTCAGTTGCAGATGCTCTGCATGTTTGTAAAGATATAGTGAAAGATCCCAGATTTCAAGAATGTGAACCTACAATTAAATTTATTAACGTGTTCAATGATTTATTCGATATTATGAACTCTCGGAACATGAAGCAGTTTGGATTTAAGAAACCAATATCCAAGTGTAATTATGAATCAGTGATAGCAAGACTAAATGAAATTGAAAATTATATATGTACTTTGAAAGTGTCTCCAAATGGTGAGAGAATAGTTGAAAGCAACAGATTGGTTTTCTGGTTGATATTCAGAGTTTAAAATATTTATTTAATTCGTTGGTTATGAATCAGAAATCCTTAATGTATATACCTGTGTATAAACTTAATCAGGATCATGTAGAATTTTTTTTTCAATGCATCAGATCTTTGGGGGGATGTTCAAACAACCCAACTGCCAAACAGTTTAAAACTGCCTACAAAAAATTACTTTTAAAATGTGAAGTGAATTGTGTGAATAGCGGCAATTGTATTCCACTGGAACAGTTGTCGATCATGGCAACAGTTACACCAGAAAATATTATCAATTTCACATCGAGGAACTATCGCATGATTGAAGAGGAAGAGCAGTTACAGCTTACCTATAATTTCGACCATGACTATATGTTTGATCCGGGTTCATTGAGTCTTTTATCAGAGCATATTGTATATTATATAGGAGGGTTTGTTGTGCACAAACTGATGAAAAGTTTAAAATGTGAAGATTGTATTACTGTTTTGTGCTCACCATTTCCATTGTTTGGGAGATCTTTGATTACTTACAAAACAAGGGGTGGCCTTATTCACCCATCTGTTGATGTATATAATATTTGTAAGACATGTGAAAAGGTGTTTAGAAGAAATGTTCATGGTAATACTGGTATGTTTTTGAAGAAGAAATTAAATATTTTGCAAATTGAAACACAAGTTATTCGTACTTTAATGTGTCAAAAAATTTTTAGTCAGCTAAATGAACACACTCAGGATCAGGGTATGATGGATAATCACATAGCTCTCCTTACCAGAGCAATTGTAAACAATTATTTATCAATTAGATTTTGCTATTGGGGAAAGAATGTTGTTAAAAAGGGGGATTATATTAGAAATATTTATACCAAATTGATTTTGTTTAGAGGACAGTAAATTTCTCCTGCCCTTTGTAATTAATGAAAAGGTTAATAACCTGCCCAATATTCTCTGCCCAAGTGAGTACATCAAACGTTATGCCAAGGCATTTACGCTTCAAATCTTCAACAAACAATTGAAGCACAAAAGATAAGTTTCCATCAGAAAATACAGGTAAAATCAAATGCCTAGAACATATAATTTTTATTCAATACATGATGCTACTACAGATGTATTCATTGTTTCCATAATAATAATAGATGGGATAATGAATTTCACTAAAAGTATACATGTTAATTTTTAAAAATAATCAGAAGAGTGAATTTTATGAGTGGGGTAAATAATTTCCACTGGAGTGCATGCTCCAAAGAAACTAAAAATTAGAAGCAGTAATATTCAATTTCTATAGGCTTAGTTATTTATAACTCATCAAATATGAGCACTGTCATCTTTTTTTGAATCATTTATATCTATTTATGTCGAAACAGGTTCATGCAGAAATAAAAATGGGCTTCATAAATAAAGAAGTTATTGGCCTTTGAACAAAATCAATTTGTGGAATGTGTTTCTAATTTAGTCTCTTTTTTTTGTACAACATTCTCCCCCCCCCCATATCTAAATCTAACTGAGAGATATTTTTTTTACAATTGTCCTAATAAGTAGGGCTGTGAAATTAGACAACACATCTTAATCAAGAGAATGTTCATTAAGGTGACTGAATAAATTTTCACAGATTATCAATTGAACAACTTGTGTTTCAGTTTGCAAAATGTTTAACTTCTTTTTAAAAAATAAACCAAAATTTGAATGCACATTTCTGCTAAATACTTTTTAAAACGTTTCACAAATGTTACTTATATCAAGTGAACGATGAATAAGACCATCTCTACTTTTGTACGTTTTGAGAGATCCCCAAAATAATAGAAATGGAGATCACAATATACTAACACACTCTTCACTTTTTAATATTTTTAGATGTTTGTGTACCACAAATCCTGAAATGTAGTGTACAATATGATCTATTAAAACAGTTAGTGCACCTGCATCAAACATACATTCGTGGTCGGACTTGGGAGGAAACTGTAATTCTTTTTCCTCTTCAATAATTCGATGATGTCTTGATGTAAAATTTATAATATGTTCTGGAGCATGATTAACAATTTTTCCAGGAGTATACAATTACCAGTGTTTGCATATTTCACTTCACATTTCAAGAGTAGGTTTTTTTTTTTATAAGCTGCTTTAAAGTGTATGGGCAGTGGGATTGTTTGAATTCCTCCCCCCCCCCTCCACCCCCCAAAGATCTGATACATTGTAAAAATATTTCAAAGTGATCCTGACTAAATTTATATGCTAATATATATTTTAAGATTTTTTGATCAATAACTAAGGAATTAAAGAAATACTTCAAACATGAATCAGAAAACCTAAGAATCCAGTGCTCCTACTGCTGTCAAGTATTATCTTGCCATATGGTGACACTTTCAAATTACATATATAACTTTCTGTTTCAATCAATCTTGTATCACTGTTTCCTAATTACACTTGGATATTATGGAGCGTGTGCTCCATTGAAATTAAATAAAAAATAATACCCTTAGTCTTTTTTTGTGGCTGTAGATGTTTTGGCAAATAAAATTCTATTAAAATAATTTTTAACAGACTTTTTTTCCTTAATTTCTAATGTTTATAGATAGCATCAATTGAGATACATACATAAGAGAGCGTGCATAAACCACATAGCTCCAATTTGGCCTCCTGTGAACCACTATCCCTCCCCATGTAGACCAACTTGGCTTTTGCCTCCACCCCCCTTCCCCCCCCCCTCACCTAGCAAGTAGGTTTTTTTCCCCCTTTTGATTCCAGAAGACATTTTGCACTGTTTTCTCTTGTCAGACTATTATAAATTACATAAGGAGATAATTAGCTGAGGGAAATAAATAGGTTTAATTCTAGATCATGATACTGCTACAACTACTTTAGGCCTACTACCAGTACAGGGATCTAGCTTTTTTTAAAATTATTCCTAGCAGTTGAGGTTAGGTTGAAATACAGCCTGGACCAGAAGAAAAATTTCATAAAAGTGGTACGGATAATTCTTTGATAGCTGCGTGTGGCAGAAAGGTGCTATAGCGGTATCGCCATCCTAGAATTAAACCAATAAATATTCACATGCTGTTGTGAATTCCATTCCTCATTTTAACTGTGACAAATTTTATGAAAGGATAGCTACGTGGCCTGGCTTGGAATCCCCCCCCCCCTCTCCCTACATAGCTCAACGTAGCCTTCCAGCACCCCCCCCCCCCCGGACCAGGCCGTGTAGTTTGTGCACGGTCCCTACCTTTAACCACATGTTAATTCATTATTAATAATGTGAAGTAAAGGAAATAATGAATCAAATTCTGTGTCATAAAGTTACTTGTACATTCCTGTAATAGCAACAATTGTGAAACGGCTCTTTTATTTTTAAAGGTAATAATAAAGCCTCTGCCCTTTTAAACAGAAGTTGAAGTAGAGTTCTTCTAGCGTGATAAGTTATTTTGTTGAAAAAAGTATAGGCTTGTTCAGACAGTGACTCATCATCGCATTTATGATTGGAGCACACTTGCTTGAAGTTACTTAAAAGAACACCGCATGATGCCAACCATACATTATAGTAAAGTATCACTCTTTACTTTTTGTTGATACACTTTATATTAACTATAAATTATGCGGAAACATTTTATTTCTGGTACCAGCCTACAAATGTCTGGGTTGCTCATCCCTAGAGTGGGTCCTCTTACTTTTTTCTGGTCTAGGACACATTTCAGACTAACCACAAGTGGTAGTAATAAAACTGAAATATCCATTCTGCATGTCAACCATGTAATCATTGTGGCTTTGACAGAATTAATTTTTGGTCCAGCCTGCATCCAAACCTAAACCCCTCAATTTGGTTGTTGTATATCCCCCAAACTAAGCAAGATATCGAAAACATTTATTCCTTATTATCGAGTTTTTTCGTCGTGTTACATAAGAATTCATCATTAAATTTGACTTTTGCGAAATTTTTCTTCTGCATTTCAACTCAAGACACCTCACTTTTGAGACAGTATATCTCGAGAACTAGGTGAAATATCGAAAAATTTTACTCTTTATTTTTTATTTGTCTCGTCTTTTTAAATAAAAATTCATCATAAAATTTGACTTTGAATAATTTTTTCTTCTGAATTTCAACCAAAACCATTTCACATTTGAGACAGAATATCTCGAAAACTAAGCAGGATATCAAAAAATTTTATTCTTCATTTTTTATTTGTCTCATCGAGTTACATAATAATCCATCACCAGATTGCGGCGTCACGTTTATCCTAGAGTCCCCTTGAGGTGTTAACCATACTCCCCGTGTTTGTTGGGAAGCGGTCAAGTCCCCACCACTCCGGCCATGCCCCCCCACTCCTCCGCCAGCCTGCTTCACTTCCATGCGTGGCAAAGGTCTCTTGCGTCGTCTCCATTTATTCCTTCCTCCATGAATTTTCTTAAATGTTTACAGTTGCACAACTTTGAATGGATCGTTATCGATATGACTCCAACACGCAGTATCTTTGTCGTATTGGTGTTTTCTATAAGCTGTGTTGAAGAGCTTTGTTCGTTTGCTCTGAGTTGTGAGTGATATTGTGAATTATTCTTTCAAGACAACAGTGATATAGAGCCAATAAATGCTGACTATATTAAAGAAGAGGTGGGTTCGCTACTTTTTATATGTTTGTGGAGTCATAGAGTTCATGCATTTGAATGCTGTCACGCCATGGATGTGGCTTTCATTCGATTTGTGACAACCAAAAAAGGTTATTCTTATGTAAATCGCTTGAGTACAACCATGAACTAGCGCGTTTTTTTTTTAATTGACGCTGTTCTTCATATGATTAAATATTTCGTGTTTAATCAGCTGAAACGTTGGGGGGGGGGGGGGAAATGCTTTACAAAAGCTAAGTTACGAAGTTTAGAACGTTGTAGTTGTTTATAAACCATTACATTGTGATATATTTGTAGATCTTAGAAAACGAATCTTATTTCTGAGCTTTTTTGTGATGTTATTGGTGTAAATGAAATGGTTCACTAGATTGAAATTTACTTTGTATGAGCAGTACCGTTAATTCTATGATGTTCTTTTGGTATTTATGTTCTTTTGGTATTTATGTTCGTTTGACTAACAGTGCTCAATTAATGCCTGAAGGTCTTGTGACACCAATCTGTAGTTGTCTGATAATTGTTTACTGGAATTACTCGCTATTTTACCTAAAGTTTTTTTAGGTGTGAAGTTCTGATGGTGTGTTGTAAATTTTTTTATTTACACAATCTATAAAATACTGTCACTGATTTAGATATTGATGCCAGAATTTAAAAAGAAAAGTGAAAACAGGAAATTAATTCTATTTCACCTTGAAAGTTGTGATTGATGATTTCACATCAGTTACTGCTTATAACTTGTGTTACTACGAGTTTCCTGCCTAGCTATTTGTGTTTGTGGCATCGGGAAGACATATGTTTTCTCAGCGCTATATATGTGTTTCTTAAATTAGCTGAAATTACGTGTGGCAAAATTGGCTGCATTACCACGATAATATTTCTGATTTATTTGCTATTCATTACTGTAGTCATGGATGGAGTTATTGGTATACTCGGGTAATATCAAGATGGGAATACCGTCACGGCCTCGTGTAGTAAACACATAGTGTATATGACATTATTGTGACGTATTCAGTCTGCACGTACAAACACTGTAACAACTATAGATATGATCTGAAAATTGGATATCTGCAATATTGTGCGTTATGGTTACGTTTCACTTTTGGTCCAGGCTGCATTACGACCGAAACACATATTTATAAAATATGATTTCGTCAATCATCTTTTGAATTTATGTTGTAATGAAGCCTGTACCATACGTCACAATGATGTCATATCCACACGATCTGTGTGTTTACTAAGCTAGGCTGCAGTGGTATCCCCATCTTGATATTACCCGTATACTCCATTTCAAAAATAATTTGTTTCACTATCAGATTTTTTAATTTTGCAGATGGTGTAAATTGTTTTTATGTGTGTCATCTTGTGTCCTTGGGTTTTTTATATGAATTCATCAAGATCATTTTTTTAATATTATTTTGCGCTCATCTAGCCCACCAGTCTCTAGCTTTTACTACCTTTGTTCTGTATGATATTAATTTTTATGTGTCTGGGAGCAGCCCTCATGAATTGTTCACACATTGTTATACAAAGGGGTGCATTCAGAAGGATACCGTATGTCAAAACGGAAACGGAAAGAAACATTTCACAAACTGTGGGAATATTAACACAAATATCTGATTGATCTTTCAGTAGAAATCAGTTTTTTTTCTTCTTCTGTTTCACTGTCTCCTGTGTGCATATATGAGGAGATAAGGTAATGGATGAAGAAGGTGATCATACACGATCGCTCCATCCGTCCAAATGGGGCGATGTCACTCCATTATCGCATCGTATGTGGGGAAACTGATGTGGATGACGTGGAGTGACAGTATTATTTGGATATCCGATGAGTTTAATATCCATCAGTTTTGTCCATCATGCCAACAAGCTAACTGACGGTGTGTGGGGAAAACCACGTGGAGTGACACCAAGCCATCACACCAGTCAGCTCGTGTATGGCGAAAGAGCAGTCCAAACTCTTCTCATTATATAACCGACCACCAAGCAGACAACATCAGTGCTTTGAGTGGACTATGCAACATTGTACCATTTCTTTTTTGTTTTGAATCTGCTACAGAAATATTTGTTTTGCTACTAGTTAAATATTATTTTGAATGTAGAATTGAAAATAATACAGTTTTAAATATTTTTAAGTAACAATTACAACGATTATTTTCCTTTTTTTTAAAGTAGTAATAATAATAATAATGTCATCTCAATAAGACTTCGTGCTGGAGATTATTGAGAAGTATAAGGACTTACCATGCTTGTAGGATCTCTAATCCTGACTACCATGACAAAATAGAAATAAATGTGGCAATAGATCAATTGCTAATATTATTTAAATATAAAGACATAAACACCAACAGAGAAACAGTGAAAAAAAAAAAAAAAAAAAAAAAAAAAAAAAAAAAAAAAAAAAAAAAAAAACATAGATAATTCTTTGCAATTTTCTTTTTAAAATGATAAGATTAATTTTATATGAGCCTACTTGTTTAAATATGTTGTTTTACAACATGTGACGTACCTGTCACTATTTTCAGCCTGGTAAAGTACTTAAATTTAATAAATCTGTTTTATAATAATTTTGTAGTATTTTTAAAAGTTTTCGTAATATCACAGAGATTACTTTTTATAATTTCGCACTTTTTTTATGTTTATTTAATTTTCGGCATTTGTATTCAGTATTCGATAGTTTAAATATCCTTTAAAATTAATTCAGTCTCATTTTATTTAGTATTTGGCATAACTAGATTGTTGTTTTGCAAATTGACAACCTATTGTTGTTTGCTTTGCCTAGTTTTTTATTGTCATGGCTGACTGGAGTGATGGAATGATGGTGTATGTGCTATGCTTTGGGATATCATCTGCATGGATATCATCCATATGGATGACATCCAAATGGAGTGATCGTGTATGGCCACCTTAATACATAGTCTGGTAGTTGATCATAGCTTGTAACATAGAACTGCCTCGTGATACCGTATAGATATTTAGTGGCTGGAGCCACCATGCTACCAGGTCCTTTATACCTCTTACAGCGGAAATGTTAGTAAACTTAGCAGACTGTGCCAAGATGTGGATGACATGAAGGCAGTCATTAGAAATCTGTACTTTATGTGATCCATTATTATCCTATTTTTAAAAAGGCCTGTTATGGTCACACCATAAATGGGAGCACATGAGACAATGGTATACTGCTGTGATTAACAGCCCTGGGAGGCCAAGACATGGCTCCTCGCCATAATGGCAACAGTTCTGGTGGTGTCTAGACTGAATTATGGCACTGTTGAATTGATTACAGGAGTCATTCAAGTTTGTATCCTGTTTTTATCTCTAAAGAAAAAGTATCAGCATTACTCAGCGGTCCCTGCTGCTGCTCTTGACATAATTTACAAAGTCTCCGATATTGAGGTGTCAGTGAAAGAGAACTTTAGATTATCAAGAATGGAAGTCTTCTTTTACAGAATGTCCTGAAATTATAAATATAGATACACAGGCCTCTAGTAATGTTTTAGCTCAATAATGTATAATGGAAAGTTACGTTCCATAAGTGCTGCCTGTATAACATTGAAGCGATCCTCCCTTCTCTATCCCTACTCTTCATTTATTATCGACACCCTTCCTGCTGAGTGTGTGTTCTTTCATGATCTTATCGCTCCCAGCTATGTCACAAAATAGGATCAAAATGAGATATGCTCGGAGCAATTTGATGGAAGAATCACATGCCCCAAAAAGTCCAACATGACTCTCAAACGCTCTACATTGTTTATACCTGGATAGAACTAGTTGCCAAGGACATAAAATGATGCTCACCCAGCACTCACACTGAGTTTAATTCCCACACAGTGGTCCAATGACTTTTTATGTTTCCAAGATTGTAGCTCTCTCTAGGATCAGTTGTATATTTATATGGCATCAAACTAAAATATGTTGCAGTATTACCTATGATGAAGGTAGGTCCAGTTTTCATCCTCTCTGATCATTCATCCAGTTTGCACAAAATGTCATGGCAGTGAGTGTATTACCCCTAAGACCAGTAATTGGCAATAATATCTTGGTGGTGCAGTTCCCTCATGGTATATATCATTCACTACTATAAAAAATAAGGAAGGATAGGGAAGGACAGAGTCATGCAGCAGTCTCCTTATCAAATGGCTCAATCCTAACTACATGACGTGCCCTTAAAAAACCTACCTGTATTAATAAGGTTCTACACAAAAAAATTGTAATCAGTGTTCATGTTTTGATTTTTTGTGTGTGTTTGTATGACCCTTGTTCTTTCATATGTGTAAGTGACAGGTTATTTTTCCTATCCTTTCTTATTTTCATTGCCTTACGGCACTTTCACTGTCGCCACTATTCATTCACTACTATATATATATGACTTATATGTCACTGTAAAATTATACTTCTGTTTATTAATTATTTACTTATTTCTAATTTACAAACCTCTTGTCTTCAACTTTTGTACTTAGATTAATACTCCAAGTTATATTTATCATCCAGGTTTCTTAGAAATATATAAATGATACATTTCTCTCAAGGGATTCTGTTCCAAAAAATAGCTATCGAGGCTTCAGTCACTTATATCAGTAACTATTTTGGTTGACTCCTTACAGATTTTTATTTACTTACATAAAAGTAGTATCATTCTAAATCTTTTATTTGAACCTCCAATTATAGTAGTTTCTGTGCAGATGCTTATCCAAATTCTGTCACTACTTCTAGATCTCAGCCTTTATAGATTGCACTTTCAGAGATTATATTGCTTCATAAAATAAGCAGTTATAAACATAAGACTTCGAATTTCTTTTAATTCATGCACCAGAGCAGCATTTCTCAATTGTTTTTAACTGGAATCTAGCAAAATATCCAAAGTTATTTGATGGACTGTGATTATTCTTATTTTGATTATTTGTGTGTGTATGTTATTAATCAACCCTACCAATTGTTATTTGCACATACCCTTACGACCTACACATGCAAGAAGTCCCTCATAAAATGGTCCTTAATGAAACACCTCTTTGATGTCTGCTGAAAATGTGATTTTATAACTGCAACAACTCAGTTATAGTCATGTCCAGGAAATATCACATTTTTGCCTGCTCATTGAAATATTCATGGCTTTTACAAAGTTTGCTCTATAGGCTTAAGGGTTATATTCTTGTATAGCCTCATACAGTGTGAATACTGTATCCATTGTATATGAACTAACTTATTATTTTGTTATAGTTTTTTTAATTCAGTTGGAACTATTTAGTTTAATACTCTGGCTGTGGACTAGCTGTCCTTTCTTCACAGGCCACAAGTTGAGAAACAATGCACCGTGGCTATTCAGCAGGAGTGCAGACAATCCTGTTTTTCTGAGGGAGGTGTTTTGTGTTCTTGTGAATATCCAAATCTGGGAGGCAGCTGGTATTCTTATGGATACCTCATCTGTGGGTTACAGGCTGTTTTTGGTGGTTGACCATTTCTCGAGCAATGTTTCTACTACAGTAACATGTTTATGTAATGATAATAATAACTTTTTTCTCCCATTGTAAAGGTTAAGCATCATTGTGGTAATGGTGGAAATATCTGTTACCCAACACAAATACTCAGCATGGTACAAAGAAATTAATTTATTATATACCTTTGACCTTAACCACTAAACAATTAGTACCTTTTTAATGAGGGTATTTTAAATAAATCCATTAATATGCTACTATAGTGTATATGCCACTTGAATCAGCATTGTTATAGACATTCAATGTATTGGAATAGAAATAATAAGTGTATCGGTTGTGTATATGAACAAATTATTGCTCTACTTACATGATGGAACTGAATCATATTAATTTTGGAGATACAACTGATTAGCTGTACAGTTCTTAGATCCTAAGGTAGAGGTAACAGAGCTCCTGCTGCATCCCATAAACATTCATAGAGGCAGAGCTCTGCATTCCCATTATAACCTTTCGGCACAAGAATGGATGTGACGTAGTCAGCAAAATGCTCCAGTCATTCTTTGCCTTCCTCCAGAGTTACCTCCGCAGTACTTATTTGATAGCAGACTTAGTGGGTCTGGAGAGCCATTCCTGATGTTCAGCTTCAATGAAAAATCCTCAGCTTCATGGGGGATCAAAGCATGAAAGCAATCATATGCTCCACCACCTGAGCTACGCGGCTGGCCCTTCATAGATTCTGCTAGTTGATATATATTAAGGAGATACAGTACCTATGTCTTGTATCAAACTAGTGTTCAATTGTCCCCATATTCATCTTTTTTCTTAATTTTGAATTTTCGTCCCAAAACATCTGCTAAGAACTTAGGAATTATTGCTGTTACAGTTGTAGTATAAGATGTTGTTAGTAATTTAGTCACTTAGAAGAGCTGATATTTTTTCTATTGTTGTACTGTTGGATAATTTCTAGTTTAAAATTGATTTCTTTGGAACTTGGTTAGAGGTAGACTGTCTCCTTTCAAAATTGAAAATTCTCTGTTTCGTTCAAAGCATGTTCCACAATTCTAACAGACGTCATACATCTAGCAAAGCTTTTGCATCTTCTGTTATATGTTGGATTACTTTATACTCAGTTGTTATATATAACTGAAGCAAATTCATATGTTTACTTTAGTTATACTATTTGACGTATGTCACAAAACTTTACAGTCTATATAAAAGTTAAAGCATTGCAGCCATGTTTTAAACTTTAGCCACAAAAGCGAACAGTCAGTGAAGACAGTGACAGGCGCAGAAACAGGCTATATTGTGTTTGAACTCTATGCTCTTACAAAGGTATTTGTTTTGGTGTTTGTTTGGTGACAATATATAATAAGTTTCTATACTGTTCTGAGTTAATACTGTCTTTGTAATTCTGTTCAACAGTTTGTAGTTTTCATATATTTAACATATCTTCATAGTTTTCTTATTATGAATTGACATATTTTATTTTATCTTTCAGAGTATGCCAGAAGACACTGAACAAGTGGCTTCATCATTGGAGGCTATTTCTGATAGGTATGGTGGTTTTTCATTAAATAGCTACCCGTTCACCTGTAGATTCATATTAATCTGAAATTTGATTAGCACATGCCCCAATTGTAAAATATTTTACTGTAACATACTCATTTTGAGCAGTTATTTAGTTAGGATTGATGAAACATAGTATTATGATATTCCTACATATCAGTCAGCAAAACATCTGGTGTCTGTAAATGCTCCCTCTTATTGCTGTCTATTACTGTCATGTTGGTTATTTTCCAGAGTGCTCTGTACATTGGGCTTTAGTTTTGTTTTTGTGTGTGGCTAGTCTAATCTGTTGCCATTTCGATATTGGATAGGAGCAGCTTGGACCTAACTGGTATGCTGCTCTGATAGCACTGTGGTGGAAAGAATAGAGTAATATGGAGAAGTTGACTGCTGAGGTGGCCTTATGGCTAGCTGGAAGGTGATAGCTGTTGTTGAGAAACATCTCCTTAAAAATTCTGCTCTCAGTACCATATTAACCTGGTTACGAGCTGCAATTTCATACAATTATCAAGAATAGACCTCTCGAAGAAAATATCATAGTAAGTTTTGACCTTGTGTTGGTATTCAAAACAGTTACTAGTGATGAAACCATTTGTATAACAATAGAATGTTTAGATAATGTCACCTTGCTGCATAGATTCTCACTAGCATGGACTTTTCACTGTAGGCCATTACAGCAAGTATTTCTATCAACAATAGGAGCGACCAGTAATACCGTGTCCACTCTCTGCAGGTGTGCGCAGTGTATTTGTTGGAGTATTTCAAGCTATAGTCATCCAAAATTCCACCTTAAAGTAGTTATTGTGTATAACATATACATATGACTGCTTTATTCACAACTTTTAAACTGTGCTTATGATAAAACAAAGTTCACCATGTGAGTGGAAGAGAACTAGAAGAAAACGTTCCTGGAAGGATCTGTAAGGCAGGAAGAAGGATGTATCCTTCATCCATGGTGTATACCAGAAGCTCTCAAAGAATAATCGTTAGCTGCAAAAAGATACTTAGTGCCACCTAGCTATAAAATGCGAAATACTGAAATCCACAACTTGTGAAAACAATAATATAATACTGAAGTTGATATTTCTGGACAAAAGCTGTTGTCTTTGTGCTAGCCATAATACCACTACAGTATTAGGATCTCCCCATATTCCTCCACTCTTTCCTTAAAACCTTAGGTTTGCTCAGTTCTGCTTCTTTCGTTTGTACAGAGGATCGGATTTAAGACTGATTGACTATAAAAATGAAAAACACAAATCTAGCAGGTTGAGCAACTAAGAAGGTGCTGATAGGCATGAAAGACCAGAGGGATTATACAAAAATACCAGGCATTTATGATATATGATCCAGTAATGGGTAGTTATTAACTGAGAAGATAAGACATACCGTAAATGAAAGGCTAAATGAACACTTTGAAAATTATGTCAGCAAATCAGATGTAATTCAGTTTTCTGTGGACAGTATGGACCCAATATTATTTATTAATGGAATGGCAATATGGTGGCTATATAAAGGCTTGTGTACCTATAGATATTTTAAAAATTTTCTTCTGAAGTTGAAAATTTGGGGTAAGCAAGTGTCTTGCGGAACATCCTGGCATGAGTATTCACACTATCTGCTGGTGGAAATGGTAGATACCATTCAGGGGTTGATATTTTCTGGTTGCTTCTGTGTCCACGACTGAGCTGCATCAATTAGAATTTTTGTTTGTGGAACTGAAACACATGAAATTAACTGAAAATATTCCCACATGATAATTTCTCCTAATTCAGCATGCCACTATCACTATATTCCATTACTGAATTCCATATGAAAGATGTAGCAGTTAAAACATATAATTCAAAGGATACAGTAAATTTTCAAAATCTTTAATGCATTATAATTATAAAAAATTTGTTAATGAATAGGAAAACCATTAAAATACAGTGTGCTTCCCGAAGAAAACTTTTTGTAAACTATACTCTAAGTGCAGAACTGTAGGAATCAGATATGCAGATGATTTACACAAGTGGTATGGTGGTATATTCTAACTGTTTATTTTTTCCTTAACATTACATACCATTCTTTTACTGAAAAGAATGTGGTATTCTATTGCGAGTAAAATGAGAATTCTTATTGGAGAATAGATACGGTTAGTATTCCTGGTGTTTATAGCAGAGAATTATTGTAAAATTATTTTAGAAGTAACTGAAAATTGTTTCTCTTGTATCTCATTCATCAAATTACAATTGAGATTTTTTTAATTATGAGATAAGTTGCTGTGAAGAAAATATGTATTTTAATTTATAATATGTTTATTTACCACTATTATCTTTATTGACATGTACTTTCAAAGTTTTGTCTGTGATTTGTGGTAAGGGAATTAAAATTGTTTCTCATTGTGCTTACAGGTCAAAATTTGGAGTTCATCACAACAGTCCAGATCTGTGTCATGGAGAAAGTGATGTTAGTGTGGTGGAGAATTTTCGAGCTACAGGTTCTCTTTCAGATGGATCTGATTTAAGGAATGTCACTATATCTAATTATAGTAGTGGTAGCCCAGCTTCATTGCACTACACATGTGGCATATGCCCTCAATATTTCTCTAATTTGGGCTTGTTGGTAACACATGTTTTTAATCATGAACAGCATGTGAACCCACCACAATATGTTTGTCAATATTGTGGACAGATTTTCAAAAATGTATCAAAGTGGCATGCCCATAATTTTGGAGATAGAATGAAAGTTACATTTAAAGGGCCACAATTATTTGGCCTTGCTTGTACATTCTGTGCAAAAACTTTTTTATCTTGGTGTTCTCTAACAACACATGTATTCTCCCATAACTCAGCTGTTTCAAATCCCTTATATGTTTGTTCATATTGTTCAGAAGTATTCAAAGATATGGCCAAACTCCATGTTCATAACTTCACCAGGAGAACATCAAAAAGAAGGTAAGAATAATGCAAAGCCACCTTGTGTCTAGCTTTCATATAGTTTTATTTGGCATCCATTGCTAACCAGCATTTTACAGTATTACCTACCAGAATGTTTTATGCTAGTATGCTGATTGTTGTATGTTTAAATTTGGTCACAAATTGAAGGAAATTAGTAAATTCAGGCCTGGTTAATACTTGTGAATGGTAAAATATTATTGGATACATAAAAAATTTAGTTATTTAGCTTAAGAGCTGAATAATGAACGTCCAGTTATCAAAGGCTCTCATTGTTTAATTGGTTAAAAATAGTTCCCTTTGTGTGTCTCCTTGAAATATTAACGTTATTAGGATTTTGTTCCTCTATGGAAGTGGGATGTAAAACAGAAATTGAAAATAATCCTTGTGAAGAAATGTAGTCTTCACGGGTTTTCCGCCGTATGTTGTTGAAATGCGACAACGAGCTTTCGGCGGCTGACTCTGCCGCCATCTTCAGGTTGGAAGTTGTGCAGGGAGATCCAGAGATGAAGGCTAACCGCATCTTGCGCCATGCCAGTTTAGCACTCCTCCGTGAACGTATCCGTTACACCCGTTTTGTGCTTGACCAAAACGCACGGGAATTATGGCACTGTCATCTGGAGCTTACAGCCATGCAATCGCCGACCTATTGGGATTGGGTGGATGCAGCCATGTCAGCACAGGGGAACCTGGAATACGACAGAACAATGACCAGACAGACGTCCAAATTCAACCGTCTATCCCAAGTACAGCGGCGAACAGAAGATCTAGAACCCAAACGCACAATAGTCGATCTCACGGGAATAAGTCTAGACGAAGCTACTGGGAGGGTTCTATCCAAGGGACTGAACTTCGCCCCAACACCTGCTGTCATTCCCGTGAAAGACATCATCTGCGCTGTGGAACAAGCTGCTCGCAAACTGCCAGGAGATGCAGCTGAAGAGATTCGGAGGGAGACGTGTAGAGTGTTGGAGAGAGCCATACCTCCGAAGTCCAACATTACAAAAGCAGAACGCCTAGCTCTCCACACCTTGCGTTCGAATGAAGAGATTGTGGTTCTACCAGCGGATAAGGGAAATGCCACTGTACTTCTTACAGCTGAGATGTACGAGGCCAAGATAAGGCAACTTCTTGATGACACCAACTATAAGCTTCTCAATGACGATCGGACTTCGAGGATTGAGATAAAGATGACGGCCCTTTTAAAAAAGGCCGGATACACACCTGACGTCATCAGAAGCCTTCGATCTCGTGCTCCGAGGCCACCCAGACTCTATGGCCTCCCTAAGGTACACAAGGCAGACGTTCCTCTACGGCCGATTGTAAGCACCATAGGAAGCCCTACATACACTTTGGCCAAGCACCTGACGGGAATGCTCAACCTGTTTGTGTGGACATGTGCCCACCATGTGAAGAACTCGGCACAGTTCGTGGAAACGCTCCGAGAGATGCGGCTTTCGGACACTGACATCACGGTCAGTTTTGACGTCGTCTCCTTGTTCACCAAGGTCCATGTGGCTGATACTCTACAGCTGTTGCGCCGTCTCTTCGAACCCCAAATCGTGGACCTTTTCGAGCTGGTCCTGACCTCTGCCTACTTCACCTATAGTGGGAGTTTCTACGAACAGACAGATGGGGTAGCAACGGGGTCCCCGTTGTCGCCGGTGGTCACCGATCTGTTCATGGAAGAATTCGAAGATAAGGCGATTCGAAAGCTTCAGCCTTAAGCTGACTTGCTTCTATCGCTATGTGGATGATACTTTTGTTATTTGGCCACATGGCATTCACAGTCTTCATAGATTCCTAGACCATCTTAACAGAATCCACCAAAATATCCGCTTCATGATGGAGATGGAGAAGAATGGCAGCCTGTCCTTCCTGGACATCCTGATCTGACGGAAACCAGATGGAAGCCTCTCACACAGTGTATACTTAAAACCTACACACACGGACCGCTATTTCCACGCCACGAGTTTCCACCACCCAGCACAGAAGACCACCGTGCTCCACACTTTAGTGCACAGGGCAAGGAAAATCTCCGATGCGGATTCGCTGCCATCCGAGCTTGAACATCTGTGCAATACTTTCAAGAGGAATGGTTATTCTGATCGAGAAATAGAGCAGATGATTAAAAAGACAAACAAACACCCGGTGGACCTGGATGTCCAGCCAGAGGTTCTGGCCTTCATTCCATACTCAGGTTACATCTCGGGAAAAATAGGCAGGATTCTGGCGCAACATGGAATCAAGAGCATATTTTGTCCTGCCAAGATACGAGACTACCTCCGGCCCATGAAGGATGACTTGGGATTAATGACTCCAGGGGTTTACAGCATACCATGTCAGTGTGGCAAGAATTATATTGGTCAGACGATCCGGACTATCAAGGCTCGGGTGGCCGAACATGAATGCAACATCCACATGGTCCAGATAGATAAATCTGCAGTCGCCCAGCATGTTATTGAAAACGGCCACAATGTGGACATTGGAAATGTGAAGGTACTGGCCAAATGTTCTTTCTACTGGGAGTCAGTCATCAAAGAAGCAATAGAAATACGGCTGGACAACAACACGGTCAACAGGGACACGGGTCTTTGGCTCAGTGACGCGTGGAAGCTGGCTCTGTCCCTTCTGAAACATTCACCCTGCAATCAGAGAGGTACTGAGGCGCCGCCGGGAAATGTTTCCGGCTTGCTGGCGTTGCCTAGGAGAGTCGCTGCGCCAGCCAATCAACGACGAGCGCAAGACGGCAGCCGCAGGGAGGGAGCAAGTAGAGGGGACAGGCCAGGCCTTATAAGGGCGCGCGGAGGCCAGACATCGCCAGTGCAGCTCTGGATCTCCCTGCACAACTTCCAACCTGAAGATGGCGGCAGAGTCAGCCCCCTAAAGCTCGTTGTCGCATTTCACCAACATTCGGCGGAAAACCCGTGAAGACTACATTTCATCGATACGCCGTGAAAGCCTTCAATGTCACAGTCCTTGTGAAGGCCTACTAACAACTCGGGCTGCACAACCATATATTAATACATCAAGAATGTTAATCTATTTAGAATTATAATACAAATAGTTAGGGCTGTTTCAAATAGCTGAGGTGATAGGCATATCAGGAAGAATGGTACAGTATATATTACATAAAAATTATGTCCCTGAAAGTTTGGCATAAAAATAGATGCCAAATTGGTTAAATGCTGAGCAAGTACAATTTTGAAAATGAAGTTGCTAAGTTCTTAGTACTGTATAGACCAATTTAACAAGGTTCCCATCAATTTTGTACTCCATTTTGTTACTAGAGACAAGAGTTCACCACCACACCTGAGAAACAAAGTATTATTCAGTACATAGCTATGAAGGTGGTTAGCTTATCTTTTTGCCATTCACAACGTCTCCACGTAAAGTGTTGCACTGTTTACTTCTGTTTGCGCACTTTGGTGTTGTTTTTCTTTGTAGAGTGATCCGAGGAAGGTGGTGAAGGAGGCACAGCATGCGGGGGTGGAAGTCATGTCTTGATTCACCATGTCCGGCCACAATTGAACTATACTGTGAGGTGGGTAAATGTGGAAACGGAAGTGCTACTTGGGAAAGTTAGTTCTGTGTTGAGGATTGTGCCTGTGAACACCATTGGTAGGTGGGGTTTCATTAGGCATGACCTACATCTAATTAGTAGGGACAAGGGGGTACTTTCTGAGTTTTTTGATAAAGCAGTAGAGGGGCCCATTTCTAGTGATCATGGGGTCAGGGGTTTCTGGAAGGGACGGAAATGGATGATCAAAGTGATACTAATTGCAGATCCATGATGGGAAATATCACAGATGTTAAAGAAATAGATGAATTATTGAAATATTAACAGAATGGAGTAAAACTGGGAAAGAGGAGGTTAATGCTGAAAATATAAAGCCAGTAATAATGGTGTTAATCGTGAACTGTAGAAGTATAATGAACAAAGTAATCATTTTTTCAAACTTTATAGAGATTCAGGGACCACAAGTAATAATTGGAGCAGAGAGTTGGTTAAAAGAAGAAGTTCTAGGCAATGAGGATTTCCTGATGGTTACAGAGTGTACCGCAGAGATGGAGGAGCAATTGGTGGAGTTAACAAAAACTACCAGAGTCCACTGGTGTTCATTGATCATGACAATGAATTACTTAGGGTAGATCTGTGAGGAAATAAAAAAGAAAAAAATCAGGGTGTTGGTTGCTTACCACAGTGGAAGCATGACAGATGAAGATGAGGCTCTTGGGGAGAAATTAAATTTATACTAAGTTTTCAGAGGTGATAATAGAATGTTAATTATTAATGGTGATTTACATTTACAAGGTGTAAATTGGGAAGAAAATAAGATTAATAACACAAGGGAACTGAGATTTGCAAATACCTTAATCAGGGAAGGAGGATTTACATAAGTGGTAGAGCAAAACATTGGGGGACAAAATAGTTTTGATATATTCCTAATAAAACCTGATGATAACTTTGTGGGTTGTCAAGTAACCAAAGGAATAAGTGATAATTAAGCAATTCTGATGGATATAAGAAGATTCAGTGATCCAGCAGCCAAAATTAAAGGTAGTATTATATAAAGGCACAGATTTCAAATTTGAAGAAATGTTTCAGAGAATGTTTCAACAATGGAGGGAAGAAACAAGTACAGTCAAGGTGGGAAGAGCTCAAGAAGATAACAAGAATGGGGGAAGAAAAATTTATTCCAAAGCAGGAAATAATGAGAAGTAGAGAACCTGTGTACTATATATAATAGGGAAGTGAGGAGGTTAAAGAGGTTGGAGAGAAGAGAACATAAAGCGAGTTAAGAGACAGCAGGGTAGAAGGGAATATTTAAAACAACTAAATCAGGACTTAATAACAGCAAAGAAAGTGACTAAATATGGGTTTATGAAGAGTACTGTCAGTGTAGGAGGACCATTGACTGATGCAAGTAGAAATTTCTACTGCTTTTAAGATAGCCAAAATTAAGTTTGGATACTTGATGCCTTCCACAGGACCGGAAAAGTGCAATAGTAGTGATGGTACATAAAGGAGTGGTGAGAAATATAGTGGAAAATTATAGGTCACTCAGGTTGACATCATTGTTAGATAAATTAGTGGAAAGATTGATATGCAACTACATCTATAGATCTATAAATGAGAAAATGAGAAAGTTCGGATGTGTGTTTGGATGTACTTCTGTAATCAATCACCCCTTAATAACTCAATGTATTTAAATGAAATTTGGCATGAAGTCAGTTAATTGTGTTTGCGAAGTGACATAGGATAGATTTTATCCCGCAAAAGTGCATAGTTCTATTAGAAATTGCCTTTAATATCAATTGCAAACAACAAAGAGTTTCCTACTTGGTAGACGGCAGTGCCACGTTTACTCTTTGCTTTTTACATAAATCGCAAACACTACTTTTCAGAAATAAAAGCAAAAACCTTCTTACATATTGAAGTTTGCGTTTAGTTTAAAAGCCATAAAACTGACGCACTTGACAAATAATAGTTTGAAAGCAGGAAATATAAATCTGTACTTAACCTTAAATTAAAAAAGGTAGGTACTGTTGTTAAGTTCACGAAGAGATGTTTTCATTTGCTTACATAAAATAGTATGAAATCTCAAGTATTACACCATAATTTCGTTCGTGATATATGTGTCATAATAAATAGGGTAACACGCCAATATGTCGGAACCTACAAAAATTGTCCTATCAGTCGTAAGTTTAATACATACCTTCCGTAGGCGATAATATTTGATTTAAAGTGTATAACATAAGCTTCAAATATGTATACATATTCGAAGCTTACGTTATACTCTTTCCATCAAATATTATCGCCTAAGGAATGTGTGTACCAAATTTCAGATTCCGATTGGACTATTTTTGTAGGTTCTGACGTATTGGAGTTGAGCCATAAATAGGCCTATGAAAAATAAAGATTTAAATTAAAGCAACGTAAAATGCTATGAGTATACCAGCACAAAAGTCAGTTAATTAAAAGTGCAAAATGGACGTGCCCCAAATGTCGTATTTATAAAAATGTAGAGGATTCCATTCTATCTCGGTTTAATTGATTTCTGTTTCTTTTTTGATATTATACAGTCTGTATTATAAATTATTTTTGTCGAAATTTAAAACTTAACTAACCCTTTTGGTTTTTTGTTCAGAACTTTTGTACAAATAGTAGAGACTATGATTCACGAAACTTACTGTTCAATATTCTGAAAATATCTATCGAACGAATACACTTAAAACAAATGTATTCAATGGGCTAATGTAGAACCTTATTGTTTCATGATGCAACACTGGAAGTCGTTTACAACACAACAAGATTTTTATACATATAAAATATTTTTAAACATATAAAATATTTTTAATTAAATAAAATGTTAGCAGACAGTGGGTGTTTTCCAGACTGACAAGAATCCTGCTTTAGGAATTGCTTGTTGATTTGTCTATTTTTTTACTGGGAATGTGATATTTATTTTATCAAAAGTAAAAGCCTTTTTATTATTCTGGTACCATATCCTTAGAGGAAGTTGCCTTTTATCCTGGAATAATCCTCAGTGTTATCTATTGCACTTATTAAGTGGTCACGATCATAGAAATTTAACTACTGAGGGAGGCTCTCCAACTAGGAAACGACTTTTTTGATTCTTTTTCCATCTAATCTTAATAACACTTATTTTATTTTTGAAGACTGATGCTGAATTCATATCTTTGCTGTGTTGTTTCGAGAGAAAACAAGAACTTTTGTATTATACACAAAGATCATAGTATCAACTATGTAGTGTATCTTGGTTAACTATTAGCTATTTATCTTGCTATGTATGTTGGATAATGGCTGAATAAGACATGTTGGATAGCACCAGAGTCAGTATATATATATCTCTGTTTAATTTGTTTTAGTATGTTGATGTATTTCAGTGGTTTGCAACTATGTTCTTGATCATTGGCGTAGCTAGGTAAACAAGGGCCCTGGTGGAAAAAATTTATTTTTGGCTCTCAGGCCAGATGGGTGACCTTTTTTTTTTCTTTGTGTTGCTGATAGGGGTCCCCTGAGTAGTGGCTGGCGGTCCCTGAGTTGTGGTTGGGAGCCCCTGAGTTGTACTTGGGGTTCCCTGAGTAGTGATGGTTGGGGCCCCCTAAGCAGGGAGGGCCCTTAGTGAGGGGCTCCCTGTGTTGTAGGGGCCCCCTTAGATGATGGCAGAGCTAAAAATAGTGGGCCCTCTGAACTACGCTTGGGAGCCCCCCGAGGTATGCTTGGGGCCCGGTGCACTGCACTGCACCGCCTAGCCTCATAGTAGCCTTGTGATTGATTCTGGTACAGCTTTCTTATAATGTTGATGTATTTACTCTCAGGAGCTAAATATCTCATACAATTGAGGTGTTATAGTTAACAAAGGCCATTTAATAATAATCAAGTTTACTTAGTTTGAAGATCAGGTCACTTTTGAAAACTAGAAACCATAAAATGGATCGTAATGATTTGTTATAGTGTCAATTATGATTGTTAATATGTCTGTCTAACATCAGTTGTAAAGTGACTTTTAATGAAAACCTATATACCAACAGATTCTGTTTGGCAGGATGATAAGCCTCTTTTTTTAATAAAAATGATCACTTACCACTTTGTGAAATTATTATTAGAGTGAAATTTACTCAAATTTCATATTTTTATAGTAGTATTCACTGTTTTGTATAATAATAAAAGAACCCTAGATATATAACCAGAGACATTACTCCATAGGCAATGTCATTGGTGCTTTGAGCTGTTGAAGTGATTAAACTATTTTATTTTAGTCCTCTTTAAGGAACAAAAAATATATTATATCAAATATCAATAATATTAATGTTATTGTTTTATAAATAAGTAGTATTTTACATTGTCAGCATCTTAAGTTAGTAAATTTGTAATTCACTGGTTGATAATAATCATATTTTTGGTAGAAGGTGCTAAAGTGTTTTTCAGCAGTTTTCCAATAGATCCTGGGTTTCTATGAGAAATCATATTTTTGGTAATAATGTTTCTTTAGGTTACAAATGTTAAGTGGTTTTGTTTCAGTAGCTATACATTTCATTGCATACACTGTGTATGATGACATATAACAATGAACTATATCTCAAAAGAATTTAGTCCTACTACTTGTGAAACTAAAAACATATCTATCAATTATCAATTAATATACTGTACTTTGCCTCTGTAATAAGTTGATCACATTTTACATGCAGGCTTTGTGTTTCTAGGGGTTATTGTGACTGCATGAAGAGCAGTTACAGTTACAAGTTGCAATTTTCTGCTCATGAATTTCAGACCTGCAGTATGGAGAAGCCACTCACTGCCTACAGTTATGCTAATAGGATTCATTTTGGCCAACGTCAATCTTCAGGTGAACGCCCATTTTCCTGTTACATTTGTGAAAAATCCTTTTTGCAAACTGAAAACCTTAAAAGACATTTGCGGTATCATTCCAGCAAACGCTCGTATTCTTGTGAAACTTGTGGAAAATCGTTTGCATGGCGTGGAAACCTTAAAATGCATAAGAGGATTCATTCAGGTGAACGACCATTTTCTTGTGATATTTGTAGGAAATCATTTACACAGTCTGGGTATCTTAAAATTCATAATAGGATTCATTTTGGTATACGCCCATTTTCTTGTAATATTTGTGAAAAATCATTTCCAGTGTTTTCAAGCCTTAAAAATCATTATCGTATCCATTCTGGTAAACGTCCGTTTTCTTGTAATATTTGTGGAAAGTCATTTAAAGAGTCTCACCACCTTAAAAGTCATGAGCAGATTCACTGTGGTGAACGCCCGTTTTCATGTAATTTTTGTGGGAAGTCATTTAAAGATGTTTCATATCTTACAAGTCATCATCAGCGTATTCATTCTGGAGAACGCCCATTTTCTTGTGATATTTGCGGAAAGTCATTTACAGAGTCACGTACCCTTAAAAGTCATCAGCGAATTCATCATGTTGACCACCTGTTTTTGTGTGATGTCTGTGGGAAAACATTTACACAATATGAACACCTTACTAGTCATCAGTGTATTTTTTCTAGGGAATATGCAGTTCCTTGAAAGGTTACAGAATCAGTTATTGATTAAAGTTATTAGTGGACACATTCTACTGATAATCATTTGACTTGTAGTTCTAAAAAATCATTTATATTGCCTACAATCATTTAAAAAAATCAGTAGTTTCATTAAGGTAAACTCCCGGTATCTCGCGGTGTTTGTTGATAGTCAATCTGAAAATATGCATCAGCAGTTTTATTTATGTAAACTCTTGGTTTCTTGTGACGCTTTCGCAAAATATTTTGTGGTCTGGGGATCATGGAAGTAATTGATATCATTGTCCAAGTAAATGCTCCTTTTCTTCTGAAGTTTGTAGAAATTGATTTAACTTCTTAGATCATCTAAGAATTCATCATTGGATTTAATAATTTTAACCCTAATTTCTTGCAATTTTTGTCGAAAATATTTATCGTGTGCATAAGCCTTAAATTTTATAAGTATATTCATTTCTGTGATATCCCAATTTATTGTGTGGCATGTGGAAAATATTTTATATTGTTTATATTTATTAATTTTGTATTATAACTCGGGTAAGCTGATTATATAATTAATTCTGTAAAAAACTCAATTTTTCTTAATAATTAGTGAATATTAGTGGTTACCTAAAAGTTCATCTAAAGATTGTTAGATGATTCCATGGTTTCTGGATTTTTCTCACAATTTTGATATTATTAAAAGATATGCTTCTTATTTAAACTTATTGTGGTGATTTTTTAAAAGCACTTATAATATGCCGTCAGCTATGCATATCTTTTCTTTGAAGATTGTAGAGCCTAAGTTTGATGCAATTTGAGGATTTGTTAGGCTTTATTTGTTTTCTCTTTCATCATTATTTTGAAATTATTAGTCTTATATCTTGAAAGGAGTCAGAGTTACAGTTTACTTTGTTTATAACTTTTAATGGTATTTTTTAACCTTTGTCTAATTTAATGATTGGGGATTATAGTTATTGACATGCCAATTTTGTTGACAGATTTATGATGTATTGTTATTTAGTTTAATTTTTGCTGTTTTTTTAAATAATTATTATCAATCACTACATGTTAATCTGTCTCCTGTCAATGTAAAATATATTTTATTGTAGTTTGAATTTTATGGGATGAGAGAAATTACTGACTAGAAAAGTTCTTTCAGTTATATTATTTGTAGAATTTATTACCTTAGTAGTTTTACAGAATAATTATTAGTGATTTTTAATGCTATATGCATATATTTTGAATAAACAGTGTATATGCAACCATATCTGGCCAGTTCTGAGATTGATCAAATATTCAGATGATATTTGGTAGAAGTACAATATTAGCAGATTAAATGGTGTTGGTGTCTGTGCTCCTTAAGGTTTCTATCTTGTATTTATTATTATTATAAGCCAATAACGTGTATAAACATTATGACTGCAACTTCCTAACATAAATTGAATAACATGATTTTTAGTTTCTGCTTTAGTATTTATAAATTCTGTTCAAATATTATTTTGAAAATATTGTATTTTGTATTGGAAATATTTTACATTCATCAGTTTGTATTTTAATTGCTGTAACCCCATAAAGACAGTGTCAATTGTTTAAAAAATGTATACTAATTTTCTTTGTTTTGAGGTTTTGACATATTCAGAATAAATATTTTCTATAACCTATAAGTGAAAACATTTTTAAAGTAGTTAGTCAGCAAAATAATAAACTTTAGAATAATTTTCTTTTTGTCTGCCATGCTGAGAGGTTATGATTATTTTTTTTATTATTTATAGAGCAACTAAATGAATAAAAGTATTAGCAATATTATCTGTATTTGTCAGCAATAAGTAACTCTTTCTAAGTCTACTGTTTGGTTGTATGAATGTTCCACAAGTCTTTTTCGAGTGTATTACTATGGACTCTATGGACTGTCATGATAAATGAAACTTAAGTTCAAATATTTAATTTAGGATGTAATTATAAACATGATCTGTTCATAATATTAATAGAATCATCAAGTATTTCAGTATCATATTAACTTACTATTAGGATTATTTGTGCAAGTTAATCATTGCTTGAAAAGTTTGTAATAGTATAGAGACATGCTCATGTAAGGCCTCCCATTTTAATTAAATGTTTTCTTTTCTGACCTGTTTAAAGTTTTAGTTTCAATAACAGAATTAACTTTATTGAAATTTGATTAATCTTTGATAGAGTAATATCTTTGATGTTGTATTGCAAATTTGATGATTGCTAGTTGTATATATTAACTGAGAATAGTAGCTAGTACTATATTTATTAATTATATTACTGTTTTATACATAGTTTTGTGAATATTCTGCCTGTAAAAGATCAAGTTGAATTTACTATTATTTATTTTTCCTGGTGTGGAGGAACATGTGTTCCTTGCTTGGAAAAATATTTGGAACGATTATTACTTATCTATATTCCTTCAAGTCTCAGATAAAATACATTTAAAAATTTCCAAGAATTTCCTTGTGAGAATAGGATGCACCATGGAACAATAAATCTAGCGATTTTTCTATATTTAAAAGCAACCATAGATTTTTGCTGGCTATAGGTGTTTAAAAGCTGCAGCAATTTCCCTTGCTAGGTGCTTCGTCAATTGATTTAATTGCAAACCTTCTTGTATACAGTGGCTGGAAGATTTTACCATGTGTTCTTCAACTTCTCAACTAACCTGCCTTTTATGATCAGTTAAAAAGATGCTGTGTGCCTTTGAATGACAAGCCATGTGGTTTATAATTATAATGTTGTTACATTCTGTTTCTTGAGAAGTTGTAAGGTATTTATAGAATGTGCTCAAGGCACTATTTGAGATACTTCCTCTGAAAATATGGTCAGGAGGTGATGTATCTTAGAGGATGAAAGACTATTGATTACTATGAGGTAAGATGATTTTTAATTAAGACATCTGCGAAAGCTTTTCGATTTAAGGATTAAAAATGTTTGATGTGTAATTTTATTTGAAAAGGTTAAAGTTTTAAATGAAGAGAGGAGAAAAAATGAAATATAAAGTCTAAAAATATTTTTTTTAGATATACAGATTATGAAACAAAAGTTAAGGATTTAATTTATGAAATGTACCAAATAAATCAAACATGTAATTTTTAGCTTTGGGAATGTGTTGGTGCCAATCGATAGATAGAGTCCAAATTGGTAGAAATTCAGAAGGAATTCAGTTTTAGGATGTCCAACAGATGTAGTCACTAGATGTGATGGTGGTGATGCCCTACTGAAATTTCACTTCCTTCTGATGAAGTACCAGTCACCCATGCATCTGTGGGTACACTCGATGTCGTGCACAAATCTCCCCACTACCCCGGCACGCAGAAGTGACATTGAAACAAATGCACCCTTTTTGCGAAGGATGCCGCAGAGCGAATTTCCTGTAAACTTTTCCTCGTAGTCCAGGCTGAATTTCAACCTAACCACTATGACAAAACAAACCTGTTTAGGTTGATATTAATCCTCTACCTATAATTTTTGTGTATATTTTGCAGTGCTGCTACACTCGAGGCTGTATACAGGTATCGTTATTGCGACGTCATTTCTGTCCATTCATTTGGGATGAGGTGGGGAAGTTCAAATTTTACTGACTACTGTAACTTGAAAAATAATGTAATCGCTGAGCAATATCGTGAGAATGCTGTGTGCTACACAACTTCATTACGGAAGAGAACGAAAAGCATGTACAATAAGTAATTGAAACAACAATCGGGACGGATTTGGATCTCTACACTCAATTCAAGTGGCATATATCTCTCGCGTTGATGACACATATAAGAAAAAGCTGAAAAACTATATATCCCAATATTTCCTAACACCAGATGTGGTTACCTGGGTAATTGAAACATTGTCTTAATTATTGTTTCTAATAAAAAACAACGTAAATAAATTAAAACAGTGGGTGTATAAAAATTATTTGCAGTATTCCTAATTTGGAGAAATATTTGTATGTGATAATGAAGATTATATAGTGTTGCTACTCATATTGCAAGCTATTGAACATTTCACTTGTTAAACTGCAATAAATTAAAACTGGTCGTTTATGTATTGATACTGTCGCTGGAACCGAATTGATTTCAGAGCTGCTGCCACATATCCTTATGCAGAGGACTGATCTTGGAATCTTACAGGCCGCGGTAGTTCCTAAACATCATGCAGCCAGTTTATATTGCCGTGTGTGGACGAGCATTCTGCTATTAAAAAATTGACCAATGAAATTGTCGAATGAGGTTGCAGGAGATCCATGACATACTGTTGTGCCATCAATCACTAACCACCATGACCTGATGTAATGGACTGTAACTCCCTAAACTATGGCACCAGGAGTAACACCGCTGTGCCATTCCCAAATATTAGAAGGATGTGGCCTCTCGACAGGTTTCCACCATGCTAGTCATCAATCGTCATCCCAGGTAGTAGAAATCCGTGATTCACTAGTGATCACAATGCGATGCCTTTCGGAAGTTGGTCCATGCCACTATCTCTGTTAATATTGCCCCTACAAAGTCAAACTACACGAACATACCTCAACATATTAAATACAATTATACACCTTTCTAAATCACGAGCAGTATCAGTCACTTTATCGAGATGTTAAATTGACCAGCAATATTAATGAAAGTTGTCTTAAAGTTGTAGAGAATTATGGACTTTCCGTTGTACACTGTTAGTTACAAGCATTTTAGTATAATTTTTTTAGTTACATTACTCCAATAACTGTCATGATGCTGATGACATAAATCATTGCGGATGAATGTAGTTTCAGATGAATTCAGTGTTAAATTTACTTCATTTTCATGAGCACCACATTGTTAACGTCATTATATTAATTTAGTATTGCAATCTGAAATAATGAGTCAAGTTTATTTCGCCATTCATAACATCACTAACATGCAATAGGCCCTATAGTGAATGTATTAATATGCAACTGATAGTGGTTTTGATTTTCTAGCGGTAATATTAGCTGAGTTTGTGTCTTGGTTGAAATGCAACTGGGCCAGAATGAAACATTATTAGTTATTTCAAGAGCGCCATTTTAGTGATGTCATGAGTTGCTTTGTTCCGATATTATATCAAAAGTTTTATCATAGGCTTGGATGATTTAGCAAAACACTTGGCGTTGACCGTAGTAAATTTTTGAAATTTATAATTGTTTTATTCAGATAGTGGAGTGGCAGACTTGCGGAGTGGTAATTTGCGGGTAGGCATTCAATTCTGTTGACAGATTGAGAAACCAATTATGAAGAAAGAATCAATTACTACTTTAACATTGAAATTTATATTTTAGCCCAGACTTAATGGATCAAAACAATGAACTATAGTATACTGGTCTACAGGCAATTCTACTGTTTCCTCAGATAGATAAACCATTACCACAATACCACTGATCATTATAGATAAAAGGATAAATTACTACTATACTTACTACTATAATATGTAAAGTTCTGATGATGGAACCAATATATCCTCAAAACAAAATCCATATTCAAAGAGTAAATAAATTTCTCTCATTTGAAATTTTTTTTCAGATATTCAATTCAAATCAAAACATTCATTTTTAGTATCGCAATTTTTTTTATCGGAAATAAACGTCCTTCGGCCACTTAAGTATTTATTTGCTGTTTGGATGTTAGTATTTTTGTTGTTGTTGATATTTAGTCGATTCCATCAATGTATTGCTAATATTTTGACATTTTGAGCTTCCAGTAATTAAAACTATATTCATTTTTATTCGCGAGATGGAATTAGTAATTTTAACAGATGCTGGGTAAATGAAATTCAAATCTTTCAAAGAAAAGTAAGTAAACTAGGGCTATGAAATTAGCTTAAACCTAGGAGACAAATCCTTAATATTGTATATGCGGATATATTAAACTGAAAATACTCCTAAAAAACGGAATACTTTTATTGTTTTAAGAATTCAGTGAAGTAGATGTGGAATATAAATAAATTTTTGATCTTTTATTGCATCATTTACTTACTACTATTACTAAACCCTAAGGAAAAAATTAGCTAAATGTTTTTTATGTAGAAGAAACATGGACCCTACGCAATGAAGATCTAAAGAGGTTGGAAGCTTTTGAAATGTTGATATTGAGGAGGATGGAGAAAATAGTTAGGGAGAAGAAAGTAGGGGATGTGGAAGTGCTGAAATGATTGGAGAGAAAAGGTAACTCATAAAAACAATAAGAAACAGAAAAAAGAATTGGATTGGGCATGTGCTGAAGAACGAATACCTGCTTAAGACTGCTCTGGAGGGGACTGTAAACGGAGAGAAGAGAAGAGGTAGGCAAAGGATGAAAATGATGGATGATATAGTGATAAATGGGAGATATGTAGATACTAAGAGAATGGCGGAACAGAGGGAGGCGTTGAGGGCTGTCACTGTGGGTGGACTTGCTGTATAGCAGAGAACCCTTGATGATGATGATTACTAATAAAAAAAGCTTTAAAATAAATTGTACGGTCATATAGACCTGGTGATAAGGCTTCTTTACGTCTTCGCAATCAGCCCCTTTCGTAGCCTCTTAATGTAACACAGTAATCCTACCGAACATAGAGGACCCACATTTCAACACGGAATCAGAGCCAAGTGAGCATTCTGGCGTAATTCACATCGCCGAGACTGGGATTCATGCTGGGGATTTTTCCATCTCCAGTTGGACGCCCTAACCACTGAGCAACCAGGCCTCTCAAGAAAATCTTATATTACACCACTCTTCAACGCGGACATAGTCATGGGTAACTGCCAGTCAGAAATAAATGTGAGGAATATAGGCAGGTTGTCAAATAGGCAACATGACTTTAGGCATGGTTATTTATGCAAATCTCAGTTTGTGGGATATATGCCTGATATTTCAGATGAAATAGACAAGGGAGGCCAAATTAATAGTGTAACACTAGATCTGTTAATGGCATTTGACAGAGTGAGCCATAAAATGGTAGTAAATAAGGTAAAAACTATTGGAGTGGGTGTGAATGTGATTTGTTGCGTACCAGAATTTTTTAAAACGTAGAAAACAGAAATTTAGGTTAGGAAATGCAGTATCAAAAGAAGTGGAAGTAAATATTTTAGTGCCTCAGGTTAGTTTATTGGGAATATTGCTATTCATTATTCAAATGAGTAATTGTGTTGATTGATTACTGTCTGAAATTAGAATGTTTACAGATGACATAACGCCATAAAAAATTGACATAACAGTAGAGTACTATGAACAGTTGCAGGGTGATCTGGACAGGGTATCTATTTGGGGTGGTAAACATGGGATGAAGATAAATACAAAGAAGAGTCAGCTTATTCGGTACAGAAATATAAAACTAAAGGTTGATTATGATTATAAGGTGGGGAAAGAATTGCTTGCTGAAGACTTGAAATATAAATATCTTGGCATTGCATTTCGTAGCAATCTTTACTGGACAGGACGCATTGGATAGGTGGGACGAAAAGGTTTCAAAATTCTGCTCTTGTTGAATTCCAATAACATTGTTTTCAATACAGCCCGAAAATACTCAAACTTTCTTTGTTACTGCACCCCTCATTACTTTTTCCAACATAATGTTTTGATACCTTTGACTGTCCATCTAATTTTTGTTACCATTATTTTGCATCTGATTTTAATACTTAGTTTTATTGAAGTCCTGTGGTTACAGCTAAAAATCCTGAGTTACAATAAAATACCAGACAACTTACTTATCCCCGAACATGACAAAAGACCAACCTCAAATAACTAAATGCACACGCTAATCTCAGTCACTGCCACAAAAATTACAATTTTGCTCTGGACCGAACGTCCTACTGTCGATGAAGACTTGTGATGAAAAAGCGACACTTGGTGGCTGCCCCTTTATTTATAATGATGTTTGTGCTTGGATTCAAATATTGCACCATGCTCGCAACTCATAATTTCCACAACAAAACTCAGATTAATGTCTTAAAATACACTCTGTATAGGCCTAGAACTGTCAAAACATCTCATTACTTCCACAAATATATTGTTTAGAATCCGTTGCCTATCCCATCTAATACTTGTGACCATTATTCGCATCTGATTGTAATACTTAGTTTTACTGAAGTCCTGTTTTAGATGGAAAATAACAATTACCTCAAATTTCCATCACCATGACTTCTTCTTCACCAGTCAATCCTTAGATTGGCTTATGGTGGTTCTCTGTTCAGCTCTATTCTCCACCCTCCTCAATATAATCTTCTGCATCCAACAGCTTCTATTATTTGTTGAGTGTATTTTATTCATCGTCTTCCTTGGTATCTCTTTCTTTCTACCATTTTATTTTTCATGTCTTAAATATAATCTATATTTGCCTTTTGACAGATATTTATTAAATCAATTTTAGTTTCCACATTTCTACTTACATGATTTATTCCATCCCATGCCAAGACGATAGTCACTTGTAGTCTCATTAAATCTGTCGCTCAATATCTCTGCCATTTCCAAATCCCATGTTACATCTCCTCCATTCTTATATACAAAAGGGGATATGTTTATATTATTTTTATATTTTTAAGTGAATGATAATAATAAAATTTAATACTAGAAAAAATATTTTAAAACTGAAATCAAGTTCCGACCATTTAAACACAGCAAGTTTGGCACACTGCACTGTGACATAATTGTGTATGACTATATTGGCGAATTGTATATTGTGGAGTAAAATATCAAATGTATTATATTTTATAACTAATTTTGTTATGGAAAGAGGTCAAAAACCATTTTATAGATACTGTAGTCTACCTATATATACAAACACGATAAAAAATGCACCTGATAAAATATATTTTTATGTCCAGCGCGATATGAATGTCAGAAAAAACCATGGCAAGACATAAAGAATCTTCAAGTAGTAGTTTACATTGTCGTGAATATCATTTTAATGTAAGTACCTAATGAGTGATGTTATAATGTTAAAAATTTTATAATACATAACAATTTGTTACCTATTCAAACTCTAATCATAACTTAGTTTACTAAAGTTTAATGGGAATATTTTCTTATTCAACCTTAAACCAAAGCAACTATGAACCTTTTAAAGCACACACAGGAGATCATCTGACATTTTAAAAATGATTTCAATCTCTTGAATTTGTTGGAGAGAATATGTCTACCTGAACTCATGAATTTAGGAGACCACATCATTTAATGATTGAACTCTGTGGTACCATTGTTTCTTCTCAACAGGCCTACCAAAAAAAAAAAAAAAAAAAAAAATCCAAATGTCTTTTAATTAAAAAAATTTGGCACATATTACATATAGTCAATGTGGTGTAGACAGTAAAGTGTGCGGTTCCTAATTTTCTGAGCTGCGTTTAAATCCCTACAGTATCAGATATTTTTATGTGCAGAAATTGTTGATCATCAATGTTTTTAATTCTATTTCAACCTTTAAACATTAATTCTAACAGACACATTAAATGAAATTTCAGCCAATATATTAAAAAAGCCTTCGTAATATGCCCCACCAATAGCCATTGAAATTTGGGTAGTAGGTGAATCTGTTTTTGTCACATACATTATTTTATTTTTAACCATTTATATCCCACCACTTCACAGAATTAAACATATCCATCATACAAAAATAAAAAATGGCTCTTCTTGATGTTATGTATTTTGTTTAAAATAGTTCTTGAAAATATGCAAGTACAGAAAAGGCAAAAATGAAATAAAGTAAAAAAAAAAAAATCCTATTTTCATTGAAAAAACACCAAAACAATGAACTTATTAACAAAATGTGAAAAAATTATGTAAAAATGTATTCTGGCATATGATTGATTGCAGTGAAGTCCTCACTTGTGAACCTACAGATAGTGTTGAGAAAACACTATCCGACAGTGCACCCGTGAGGATTTCATTTTGAAACAATGATTTGCCAGGCCCCTCAGTTATGGCACAGTTGTGTATTTTGTTTGTATTGCATATGTCACGAGTGATCATCAAGTTACTCGATATAATAAGTTAAATTACCATTGATGACAGCACTTTAAACATAAATATATGATATTTTACACTAAGTACGAATATACATTATTTACTGATTTTCCATTTTCTACAGCAGATAACATGCATGACATAAAAATTGGTAGCACTATAATCTGAAATTGAACTGTGTTTATTTATTCTAAAATTGATTTTATTACCATAATAATTAATAACACAAGTAAACAATACGCAAAAACCTAAACATGATTAGTAGGTACAGTAAAATACATTTCATATGACTTACCGACTAATGTAGGTACCTGCACAGGGGTGCATTCAGAGGGTTTGGGTGTGGTTGTTTAGTACTTATAAGACACTTTTATGTAAATACATGGTTATATACAAATCAATCAAGGCAACTCAATTTTCACCCACTTCTAAATATTGAATTAGGCTGAAAATTTTGACTCTTGTAACAATACATTTTTATGAAGTTGAATTTGGAAAAACTTCGAAACCTGATGTGGAATTCCATTGAAGATAGAAAGAGTAAGCTGAAAAAAATAAAGTTGATCAGAACGTTGCGCAATAGGGTATATGCAAATATTATTTTTATATTTTAAGTCAATTACTAATGAAGTTATATAATCACAAAAAATATAAACCTTATAAAAATATTAAAATTTAACCCCACGAACCTACTATGCTGTCGTAGCAGGGGGAGAGGTGATACTCCCACGTGGCGCGTCCCAGGTGGCGGATAGGGAGGTCCTCATCAGTTTACCGGCGGACTTGAGCGAAATAAAATAGCTCTCGCGGACCAAACACACCACAGCAAAACATCAGCTGCCCGTACCAACTAACAATCTGTACGATGTGAGTGAATCGATAAAACGATTCATTCGCCCTGGGTGATTTCACACCCACCAGCAAAAATCAACCATAATTTAGCATGATGGAAACACAAGCAAAAGAGCCACTACCTCAGGCCCGAGCTGAAGACAGCGAAGGCGAACCTGGTCATTCGGATTCTGGGGGACCAGGGCATCATGCAGGGAAGGGTCGGAGATTCCCAAACCTCCTCAAACCAAAAAAAGTACAATTTATTGGTATACTTAATATACAGACATTAACAAAAACAGGTAAACTTAAGGTACTGACAGATACCTGTGACAGGTTTAGGATCCTAGTACTTGCAATACAAGAAACAAGGTTCTGCGATTCCAGTCATTTTGACTCAGGTGGATATTGCATCTATAAGGGAAAACCCACAACTAAATTACTTAATAGTAACTTACGAGTATTTGGAACTGCTTTCCTAGTGCACAAGAGTATTCTGAACTCGGTTGTAGATTTCTCATCACCCTCGGAACGTCTCTCTCTGCTCACAGTAAAATGTGCTAACAAGGCCTACACACTGGTGAATGCACATGCTCCAGTCAACAATGAACCTGAAAAAAACAAAATCGAGAAGTTCTGGTCACAATTGGAAAGAGTACTTGCCAAAATCCCTCAACACCATGTCAAGATCCTCCTCGGAGACTTTAACGCACAAATCGGCAGAGAAAAGGAATACAGACGCATAATTGGGAATTTTTCAGCGCACAGAAAGACAAACGCGAACGGACAGAGCCTAATAAACACCTGTGAAATGGCCAATCTTCAGTTAATGTCCACGCACTTTAAGAAGCCTCCTCGGAAGATGACCACTTGGAAATCACCAAACAACCACATAGGTGAATACCAGATAGATCATGTAGCGATTACCAGAAACTTCTCTCCAGAAATTATAAATGTGAGAGTACGGAAGGGTTATATAGAGTCCGACCATTATCTTTTCCAAATCAAAGTTCGTTTCAGACCCAATCGGAAACTATATCAAAAACCTAAAAACCCACACATTGATCCAGAATACTTGCAAGAACATGCACAGGAATTCACACAATCGCTACAGACAAACACACAGACATGGGACGAACTTCTTGATACCATTCAACAATCAGCAAGGAAACTTGTCCAGCCTCCACGGAGAAACACAGATGGTGGACATTAGAGTGCGATAAAGCCCTGGATTAAAATATCAAAGCCTGGAAGAATTGGAATAGCCACCGAACACCAGATAATTGGCAGATTTTTTTAGAAACACAGAAAAGAACATCCAAAATAATCAGACGATTCGAACGTATGTACCACATTAAAAGATTAGAGGAAATCGACAATGACTTCAAAAGAAACAACACAAGAAATTTTTTCAAAACTATCCGGGAAGAACTGTCTACATTTAAACCTCCAAGTCTTTGCTTCCGTCGACCTGATGGTATGCTTGACACCAACACAAAGGCCAATTGTGACATTCTGAAGCAGTTCTTCGAGAAGCTGTACAACTAAGAACCACCTACAGAGAAACTCCATTTCCAGATACCCTCCCCTAAACCATGACTCAGCTCCACCAACACTGGGTGAGATCCGAAATATCATACATCAGTTGAAAAATAAAGCACCAGGGGAAGATGGAGTAATAGGCGAGATGCTCAAGATCGGGTGCGAACTACTGACTGAACGGCTGCACGCTATTATTTCAAATATATGGGAGACCGAAGTCATACCTGCAGATTGGAAAATTGCATTAATTCACCCGCTACATAAAAAAGGAGACAGGACCGATCCAAACAATTTTCGAGGGATTTCACTTCTGCCAGTCGCTTATAAAGTACTTTCTTGTGCCCTCCGGTCAAGGTTGGAGAAGCAGACAGAACACAAGATTGGTGAATACCAAGCAGGATTCCTGACCACACCGATCATGCACAGAACAGATCTGGAACCTAAAAATGATACTCCAACATCGTCAGTCAACCCGCACAGTGGTAACTTTTGTAGACTTTAAGAAAGCATATGAATCGATTGAGCGCACTACGCTGTTCAATATACTACGTGAATATGGAGTAGATAATAAAACAACTATTTTAATTCAACAAACTTTGACAAATACAACTTCAAAAGTGAAATTTATGGGCAAAATCTCTGAATCTTTTGAAATTAAAACTGGTGTAAGACAAGGGGATGGGTTATCACTGCCCCTGTTCAACTTGGTACTAGACAAGATCATTAGCATATGGAAAAAAGAAATATCTGGAACATATATGGGAACAAAGGATAAACGAATCAACATAAAATGCCTTGCTTTTGCGGATGATCTAACAGTAATTACACGAACTGTCGAGGAAGCCAAACACGCTGTAGAGAAGCTTCATGAAATAGCTATCAAAACCAGCCTCCAAATCTCTTATGAGAAAACGCAATATATGGACTCCAAAAGCACAAACCTGAAGCCTACTCGTGACCAAATATGGCACTATCAAACAAGTTAAACAGTTTAAGTACTTAGGAGAAATTATTGGGAATACTGGAACTGAGAAAGAAGCCCACAAGAAACGCGCTGAAAAACTTAAAAAAGCATATGCTATTACTTGGAATACGTACAATAAGAAATTGCTTTCCACCAAAGCCAAACTCCATCAGTACCACACCAGTCGTTCTTCCAGGAGCACTGTATGCGACGGAGACATCATCATTAACAGTAAATGTCAAAGGAATAGAAAAAATAGAAAGACAGATACTGAGAAAAATATTCGGTCCCAAAATCCAAGATGGCATCTGGATGCGCAAAAACTCAGAAGAACTGTATTCACTGACCGAAAGATTCACCTCACTTGCACGGAAAAGACGCATGAAATTTTATGGACATATAGCACGAATGGATGACTCACGACTTATCAAGAAAATTTTCCACATCGTCAACGGTCCGCGACAAAACAAAGCACGCTGGTTTATAGAAACCCAGAAGGACCTCGCAGAAGCCAGCCTTGACCCATTGACATCCACACGCAGTAAATATAGACAATTGATCACCTCACATAAATTTGCCCCTAAGAGCCCAACATCAAAAAATCTGAAACTCAGAAATGCATGGACACAAGAGAGACGTCAAGCCCACAGCAAAAGGATGAGGAAGTTTTGGGAAAATAAGAAGAACAGCAAGAAGAATAAGAAGGACAATGCAAATTAATGGTTCCACGCACTCCTTAGTGGGCTAAACGATATAATAATAATAAATAATTAAAATTTAACCTAAAAATATTGTAAAACTGCAATCATGATCTAACAATTGGAGCAACACTATGACGTCATTTTACACAACTCCTTTAATGTAGCCTAATATATATTGTGGAGTATTATGCCTCAAAAGTATTGTGTTATATAACTAATTTCTACATGGAAGAAGGTCAAAAACTATTTTATAAATACAGTAATTATACCTATGTGCAAAAATATGATAAGAAATGCAACTGATAAAGTGTATTTTAATGACCAACGAGATGTGAATGTTTTTTTAAAAAAAAAGAATCTTCAACTAGATGTTTATATTGTTGTAAAGATCATTTTCATTTAAGTACATAACATTTAATGTTGTTATGATAAACTTGTTATAATACATTCAAAGTTTAATCATATCTTAGTTAATAAAAGTTTAATAAGTATATTTTTCAAATCATTTCTTATTCAAGTTTAATCAAAAGCAACCATGAACCTTTTAAAGTCCACAAAGGAGACCATCAGATATTTTAAAAATGGATTTAAAACTCCTGAATATATATTGAAGCTTATATGTCTAACTGAATTCATCACATTTAAGAGGCCAAAATTTTAATAACTAAACTGACTAATAGGGATATCTCTGTGGTAGAGTCATGTTTTCAAATGCAGTTTTTAAATACAAAAAAAGTGGCATGTATTGCCTAGAGTCAGCGTGGTGTAGGGGGTAAGATGCCTGCTCCATAATTTTCTGACCCTGGGTATAAATCCCCACAGTATCAACAACTTCAGCAGATAAAATTATAACATTATTTTACTTCAACTTTAGAACAAATGACATTACTTCTAAGGGATACAACAAATGCAATTCCGGTTAATATATTAACACTGACTTCCTAATATGCCTCGCTAATAGATATTGAAATTTGGTTAAAGGGTGACTCTATTTTCATCATGTACATTGTTTTATTTTCAACCATTTATACTCAATCACTTCAAGAAATGAAACACATCAATTGTAGAAAAAAGGAAAAATCGATTTTTTCAGTGTTAGATATTTTGTTTAAAATACTGTACTTTTTGACAGCTTACAAGTTTAGAAAAGACAAAAATGGAACAAAATAAAAAATAATACCTATTTAAATTGAAAATGCATAAAAAAATTAAGTGAAAAAAATAAAGTAAGAAAGGATATTTTCCCGGTGTATGAATGCAATGAAGTCTTTACGGATGTACCACTGGATTGTGTTGTTAAAACACAATCTGCAGATACAACAGTGATGACTTCATTTCTAAAAAGCTATTTCCTGGAAAAAAAAATTACAGTATGTTGAGGGTAATATCGTTTGTTTTAAATATATTAAACCTATATTTGAATTATATGCATATTTAACACTATAAGCAAATTCATTTTCAGCTACTCTGGTGTATCCCTTGCTTCACATTAGGTGTATTTAGTGAATAACTAATGAACTGAAAGCATAAAAAAATTATTAATTCAAATTTCTAAAACTTAATATCCTTGTAGCTTTCACTTCTCCGACGTCAGCAACCGTAAAATCAGGGTATGATGCAAAATACATTATGATGAAAATGGCTTTTTTTGGGAGATTATTTTACAAAACCATTTCTATTTATTATTTATTGTATGAATTTTATCGCAAGTGTACAATATTCTACCAATTATGCTGATAGATTATGATAAAACTTTAACACAGTCGTAAGATTATATAAAACGCCCAGTAAACAATATGATCACGATTTGATTCAACCAATAGCACTCTGTTTTATGAAGTTAAATTTCTCTAGTATTTTTAACACTTCTGATTAAGTGAAATCAATAAATAAAAAGCAAATAAATAGGTAAAAAATATTTTAGCTGTAATTCTACAGTACTAATGCTTTAAAATAAAAATAATAGACATTTATTTGAATTACATGCATATTTCCCATTGCTAAAAAAAAATGATAAAATGAAAATTGCAAGAGAAGTAGTACAAAAATCTATCTAATAAGTACTTCAAGAACTATGCTACCAGAAGTTCCACATGTTCTAAGAAGCTGCCAACACTTCAATGTGTACAATAAAATCCACGATATACATCACCAATTTACCAGCAGACGAAGAGGATATAAATTTAGATAATTCTGAGTGTGACGAGATTAAGAGCAGTGAGGCTACCAGTTCTAAGCCTATTGAAGAATTTGAATAAAACATAAGTAATTTAGTAGGAGAAAAAGTTGGTGGGGGTGATATGGTGGATGATGTATAGAAACCCTGTTAATTTCATACCAGAATGAAAAAAAAAACAAAAAAAAACAGCATTACATTGAACTTGTACACTAAGATAAAATAACTGGGAAATCAGTTCTGACAGATTGTTTGAAAAAGATGATCGCAATCTAATTAGTGAAACAAAAAATAAAATAATATCATGTTACCCTATGATTTTCTGACTTTGCTAAGATATTGGAATAATGTAAATGCTTCTATTGACTGTGTCGAAAAGTGGCTCCAGGATCCTAACATGAATTTTCATGATGCTGCCTTGGATATAAAAGCCTTCTGAGACAACTTTACTGATGAAAGAGAGAGGTAGTCAAAGGTGCACACGATGAAGGTTTTAATCGTTGCCAGGAATAAGATGTAGTGATTGAAAGATGTCAAAGATGGAAGAAAAGTATGGCTGGATAGAACGTGAAGGACTCTTGGTTGACTACTAAGGAAAAAATAGTATGAGTTATGAAGGAATTGCTTGATCATATTGGGTGACTAAGGTTGTGATGGTAACGGAGAATTATATGAATAAATACTGAATTTTCAAATGCTAGTATTCACAAGAAAAATTGTAAACATAAAATGATCTGAAGAGCTTCTTTAAATCATTGTTCACTATGGAAATGAGAGAATCTGTCAGAATCTGAATATTTCAATTCTGATTATGCTTACAATTGCAATATCCATCGCAAAATTATGATTGATCTTTACGTAAACTAAAACTAACTTTTTTAATGCATTTAAATGAAATTTTTAAATTATTCATTTAGAATATTAAAATTGCGTTCTTAATTTAATAATTGGAAAATGGGTAATGGGAAATCAATAGTAAACAAGCTATCCAACTATAAATTTTAATTTCTATCTATGTATTAGAGTACAGAATAGATAATAAATAAAATTGCACGAATAAGTGAGAATGTAAATGGTCAACTGATGCGAGCTATGGCACCGCCATATTGGCCTTGGCTGCTCTGCTGAGTGCCTTTCACTTTATCCCCACTCCGCAGTCGGCTATAATGCGACATGCGATAGATGGAGAAAAATAACACTTCCGGTTTTCGGAAGAGAAGATTAGAAAACATCCATCAGTTGCCAATTACCTTGATTCAGTCCAACTGTAGTCGGCGCCAGAGAGATCTCAACTGACTAGGAGAGGTTTTCAGTGTGGAAATCGCAATCATAGAACAAACGAGTCTGGTAAATAGCACGTCACCTCTGGTTTCTCGCCCTAAAGCAGTTCTGCCTGGTGGGCTTCCATTTAAGAGAAATCGGGGATTAAAAAAGCGCTTAAATTGTATGTAAGTGAGCTATACTTTTACGGAAGACTGTTAGTTTGTAATTTCTATTTAGCCAGTGATCATTAAGGCAGAGTGTTCAGATGCGATGGGTTTGAAGTTTGATCCCACCAACCACGATTTTTTTTTCCTATTTATTTTTTATTGCCATTCTATCTTGTATCATTAGAAATTTGTTTTGAAACAAAATCTAAAACATTTAATTTTGCTTTGACAAATACGCAAATATTAGGATGGTATAAGTCATAAAAACATTTAAACCAAAATTATGTGCATACCAGGAACATTTTATGAATGATACATTTCGACAGTCACATACAGTATTTATTATTGATTTAGGAAAGAAGGTTTCATTAACATTTGTAAATTTCGGCCTTTTATTCATTAATTTTGAAACATGCATTGAATATTTTATCATCTCATAAAATACAGGCACTTGCAAAGTGTGGTGAATAAGAGAATATATCTAAACAGCATCTTCACGAAAAGATATTGCACTGTTATCTTGCAACAGTTCCGGCACGTTTTGAAGCTTTTTTATTAGTATTTTTACCTGAGGATAGAAATACACATCACATGGCTGACATAAATGCGTACATTTCAATGGTACCATCCTAATATTTGCGTATTTGTCAAAGGAAAATAAAAAAGTTGTAGAATTTTTTTCAAATCAATTTTAAATGTAACATAGAATAGCAATTAAAAAAAAAAATTTGCGGGTGGGGGGATCGAACCTTGGACCAATCACATCTGATCACACCAACTCAACGGGTACGGCTAAATATACATAATAATATACTGTCTTCCGTACAAGTATAGCTCATTTACATACAATTTAAGCACTCTTTTTAATCCCCGATTTCTCTTAAATGGAGGCCCACCAGGCAGAACTGCTTTAGGGCAAGAAACCAGAGGTGACTTACTATTTCCCAGACTTGTTCGTTCTACGATTGCGATTTCCACATTGAAAACTTCCCCTTGTGAGTGTAAATGGACATGGGGCCTCCGCACTAGGTCACGTCATACGTGCACGCATGTGCCTGGGCGGCTGTAATGCGAATTGCGATAGATGAACGGAAAATTTGAGGCGATAGAATAAAAGTTTCACTTTAATAAATATTTACACTCTGTTGTCTTTTCTGAACCTCATTTTAACTGTGACAAATAATAAGAAGGAAAAGCAATGCAGCCTAGCTCAAACCAACCCTTCCCAATCCCCACGTAGCTCAGTGTAGCTTTCCAGCCAACTGCTCCCCCTCCCCCATACTGAGCGACGTAGTTTACGGATGCTCCCTTTTAGCAAGGAAATATTCTGTTTGCCTCATCTTGTTGAGAAGAATGAACTGCCTGCTAAGTTACATGGTAAGCATAATAATAATAATATCTAATTAAATTGCGATGGAGCACACGCTCCGGGCAATTTCCCTACACACCAACCTATATTTAAGCAAGTATATATTCTCGATGATGTAATAATACAGATCCAACAGCTCGTATCATCATTTCACACAAAACATTTCTTATCAGATGCCTTCACCTCTAATGTACCTGGCATGTGGTTTGATATTTAAGACAATGTCTGAACTATTTTTGAAGAAGCGAAAAGACTTACAACATAAAGTAATATATGATTACTATTTGAGCTAATCTAAAGAAAATTTTAACTATCAACTTAGCTGTCCTGAAGTGGGCATTTGCTCACAATATGAGGAACTGGGAAATAAAATAAAATCTCCTGCACTTAATAATGCTTCCAAAAGCGTTGCAACTGCAAAGTAGCAAAAGTATTCGATTACATGCAAAATTTACCTCTTTTTATAGTCCCATTCCAAGAAATGTTTTATTTGAGGAAACTTTAGGACTTGCTGTTTTGTATCCTCAATCTTGTAGATGGTATATCAGTGTTTTATACTTACCATTAAAAAAATGAAAAAGGTTTTGATGGAGTCTGTACCTTTCTGTATGATTTTTTTTAATATCTGCATTTCACCTGATGTGAAATTTCTATAAGCGTTTAGTGATGTCTGTGTAGGGCAAAACCAAAACCAAACCCTTATCAGGTTTCTTTTGAGTCTTACTATTGTCAATTAAAAAAAATTCCAATAATACTTGCCTTTAAGTGGGCACTGCATTTTGCATGGCAACATAGATTTAGCCAAAGCAAAAACAGAATTGTACAATGCCATTAATGAATACATACACATTCACAGTATGACCTCATGAAGTATTTAAATTCATAAATGGATTGAACAGAAATATTTTTGAATTCCATAAAGGTTGTGTGGACTTGATGCTACCAACGGACCTTGCCTATGGCCATAAAGTACCAACTGACCAGAAAAAGATCATACATGTGACCAAGATAGTCTCATATATTCTGCATTAACATAAAGAAATCTAAAACTGAATTTTGAAATGGTCTGCAGAAATCGACACAGAAGAACTTGACTTAATACTCAATGAAAGACCGGGGGGGTAGAAGAGATTCAAACTTAGCTATTATTCATATCTTTGTTTATTGTTTATATGTATAATTTCTTAACTTTATTATTACTATTTATTTACTATTAGATAAACAAGTATTCTGAATGTAATTCCCTTATATTTTTTTAAATACATCCTTGAGTAAATTGAAATATTTTAAGGATATTTCTTTCAACAATCAGCAAGATGCAAAAAGGATAATATTCTGTGCACTTTGGATGTTTATTATGAGGTCATGGAGAATATTATGTGATAAGGAAGAAGTGGAAAACATTAACCTTTAATTAATATTATGAAACACCAATTAGTGATTTTTTATCTCCCACATATGTAATTTTTTCCCAGTTTTCCGAAAAACTGAGTTGCATGGAATGTTGTTCCTTTGCATCTTGAGGATTTCACTATGCAACAATCCTTATAATGCTAATATTACACTATGAATATTTGTGATAAGAGAGAAACAAACTACAGCTTTGTTAAGACAATACCTTAGATAGCCAGGGAAATTATAATGCCTTCAATCAATCCTTTTCCTCCCAGAGAACATATACAATTGAAATGGCATCTAAGAATGGTGTCAATATAATGTAACTACATGCAAGATAAATATAACAGTGCAGCGCTTCCAAAGCAATGTCTATATACAGGTGACAATAATTTAAATATTACAGGATTTAGGAACACAGATAAGAGATTGCTTTAGTGTATCTTTATATGTACACGCTTATACACCTACAAGAGTCACATGACCTGAAATATTACAGATGTGTTCAATACTACAATGCAACTCAAGGAATTGGCACACAAACCTAACATTCCCCTCACATTGGGTGAAACCACTACAAACAATATTTTTGATAATTTTGGTCACCATATTCCAACTACAGCAGCTACTCTTCTCCCTGTAAATTAAGATAAAATATAAGAAAACAGAAGACTTAAGTACACAAAGTTTCATTTACACTACTACAACTGTTCCATGAACTTTGAAAATTTGTTCTGCAGCACCTATGAGGGGAACTTTGTTTGTATCCCCTGGAAGCCTGCCTGTTTGCATTTACAAGTGACAGGTGTTACAAGACAGCTCCACATAGCAACATAGTCCGACCAGCCACTTGCTGATGATGTTATAAGAGGTGTTATAACTGCAGCTGTAGTTGTGTGACAGCTGTCCTGCACTATGCCTGCTGCAGCACCTGTTCTGTACTCTCGCTGCCATTTGATGAATGCTGCCATAAGCTGCGGATTCCTTCGCAACAGTCTGCAGGATTTGTATCAGTTTTTCTGGTCTGTTAGGGGACCTCAGTACCTGAAACAATTCCTGGAGGGTCCTGTTTCTGCAGATCAGTGGTGGCAAAACTACTATTGTGCGGCCACTCCAGGACATCCCCGTGGCTGCCGCGGCAGCTGTCTGGTTTCTTTGCCGTTGTATGATAAATGCTGCTATAAGCCGCGGGTTTCTACGCAGAATCTGCAAGATTTGTTGCTGTTGTTCTGGTGTGTTACAAGACCCCAGTACTTGCAAGAAATGCTGAGCGGACTGGTTCTGCATACCTGAACCAGTATCTGCAGAGCTACCCTGTGTGGCCGCATCCGGTCCCCCATGGGCTGCCAGTGCAGCTGTCCGGTTTATTTGCCTCTGTTTGATAAATGCTACCATAAGCGGTGGATTCCTGTACAGAATATTAAGGATTTGCTGCTGCTGTTCTGCTGAGTTAGGAGAACTCAGTACTTGCAACAACTGCTGCAATGCCTGTTTCTGCTGTTCTAAGCCAGTAGACGCAGAGCTACCCCGTGTAGCCGCCCCAGGTCCCCTGCGGATTCCAGGGTGAACTCCAGGACCTGTTGCACCCACCGGCTGTCCTGGTACTAGTTCAGCTTGTACCTCCAGCTGCTGCACCATTTCAGGTGATGGCTGCCTTTGTTCTGGATGCTGCTGCATTCCTGGAGCTGCAAATCTGTAAATACGGAGTTGTATGGATAAATTTCAGAAAATGAGAAACTGTATTATTGAACTAACCAGACGAATTCGGTTGCTGCTGTTAACAACTTTGTATAAATGTGAATACTTATAACCTTTCTTGCAAAACTGTTATACAGCAAAATGATCTGATGGTTTTCGCTGCCATACTGTTGAGCGAGTAGATGGTGGGGGGTTATAGTATAAGTGTGTTTCAGAGCCCACATGCGGACAACTGTGGTAGCCATGGAGCAGTTGTCGGGTGAACATCGTACATTTGATGTCGAGGTGTTTTTAAAAGTGGCAATTCCTGTGTTATTGCTCAGCGGCTGTTCCGCAGACGTTTTAAGGGAAGAGTCTCAACTCATAGCATAATTATGCTATGGGTGAGTACCTTCAGAGCTATCGGTTCAGGATTAAAAAAGAAGTCGATAGGACATCCAAGGTCAGCCTGGACGCCAGAAAAAATCGGTCAAGTAAGAGAAGCTGTGGTAGCCAGTCCTCGGCGGCCGGCCCATAAACGAGCAGCTGCTTTGCACATATCTAACCACTCGGTAAGACAATCATTGCACTTTGATCTGCACTCCCATCTGTACAAATGGCTGTTGTCCAGCAGTTAAAGCCTAATGACTATGCAAAGCGTAAAGCATTTGCAGAAGAAATGATTGCTAGGTTGACCGATCAAATTTTTTTAATGATGAGCGATGAGGCACATTTCCATCTGGATGGTTGTGAGAACGAACAGAACTTTTGTTGGTTGGCTTCAAATCTGGAACTGCATGAATGTCCTCTGCATAGTCCTAAGGTTACCGTGTGGTGTGGTGTAATAAAAAGTTGTGTCATTGGGTCATACTGTTTTGAAGAGCTTGGTCAAACCGTTATGGTCAATTCGCAATGTTATTTGTTGATGTTGAAAAACTTCCCGATTCCTTGACTTATGAGAAATCGTTTAGTGTGCAGGAGGATGTGATTCCAGCAGGATGGGGCAACTGCCAATACAGCCAATGACGTTATGGGCATTTTGAAAAGCAAGTTTTATGGCCGACTGATCTCGCGTGTTGGGCTCATTGAATGGCCAAGTCGATCACAGACCTTAGCATTTGGGATTTTTAATTTTTTTTGGAGCTCCTTAAAGCAAGAGTTTACACAAACAACTCCGCACACTGGACAACTTCAAAGAAGTTATACACCAAGAAATTGCCAACAGGTGTTCAGCAGCTTGAGTGCAAGGCTGGAAGAATGCTTGGTCAAAGATAAACACCGTTTAAAGGATGTTATCTTCACATCTTATATGTATGGAAGTGGTCGATTTTCATTAATTACATGAACACTCTTCTGTAATAAGCAATTAAATATTTTGTATCTCTATTATTTTTACTTTAAAAGTCAGATCTATTTGACGCACCCTGTGCTAACTATTCTAAACTAAATTGGCTGCAATGACTTCTCCCATACGATGAATTTACATAGAGAAATTATATTGTTTGGTTTTATATCATACTGGCAAGTGACAGGAAATTTACATCAAAATTAACCATCACATTAATCTAACAACTCTCTGACACTCTCTAAGCTCTAACTCTACAGGCCAAACAACACCTGCAAGTTAAGAGATGTAAAAGTTTCAAAATGTTTGCAAACCCTTATACACAAAGTCATCATCTCAATACTCAATGCGAAATTTAACACTGCTATATAAAACTCATTTTTCATGCCATCAAAGCCAACACACAGGGAAATAACCCGATATAGCATTACTATGAAATCCCTAACAAGATAACACTTGTTAAGTGTTTAAATGTATGTAGGAATGGGTTTCAGATGGTACCTCTGTTTACGCAATCTACTCCTTCACACTGCCAACTATTTCCAAATACATAGTTGTTTCTATTTGGCATCCATTTCACCTCAGATGATGTCATGTGTTATTATCATCTCTCTTTTTAATACCCATGGAATTTTTTTTAAATTATAGCGAAACAAAAAATTGGATATTGAATTTACAGCAGGACCTTTGCACATCACTGTGAAATACCCACATAAACTTGTCAATGGACAGTACCTCAATTACAAGATTAGAAGATACCTGACTCATCCAAACTATTTAAAATATCAAATTTCATGATTAAAAGGAGTCATTTTAATATCAACATTACAAAAAAAATTGATCACAGTGTAAAAAGTTTTGGTCCTCAAAACATGAAGTGACACAATAAACATAAGATCATCAATTTTTCATTCATTACTATTCTTTTGTCAGATGGTAAAAACAAGATCAACAAATAAAGTTTTTTTGGTAAATGAAGAGTTTAAAATCCAAATAGTCAATAATGAACAGTCAACAGGGCTTAACGTTAAAAGTTTACTTGAATATTTTTTCAAAATACAATAAAAAACTACTTAATTCATATATATTTTAGAAACTTAGCAGATATAGTAACACAATAAACAAGAAAATTAACAGTATTCTCCACAATATGCTTATTTAGTGTCTGTTATAACACGAGAGGCAATTACCTTCCAATCCATTGGTTGATAGACATGATATGTTCCACTGGTATGGTGCGCTGCAGTGCAGGTGTTATGGAAGCAGGAAGATTCCCATTTCCATTTCCTACCATCTGTTGTTGCTGTGCTGCCTCAGCTTTGACCTGCGATAAAAATGAATATTAATTACAATAATGAGAAGTTGAGAATATAGATGGATACAGAAATTAAGCCAAACACTTATCAAAGATGAGACAGGATTGCAACAATCAATACAAAAAGATGCAAATATATAATACATTTCAATAGTTAATCTTTATCTTGTAATTAGACGAACAACTGCAAGTTAAGCAGATGTAACCAGACAAACCATCACTGCATGTGGCGTACGCATGTGTGGACATATTTAATTTCTTCACCACACGTCACATCTAATTGTAAAACCAAGCTTCACTCACAAAATATAATGTTACATATGTTATTTTGTGTGTGTGGGTGTTCATTGCTCCACGCCTGCTTTTAATTTACCTACCCCTTTGTAATAAAGTAATGCTTGTAAAAAATTGTAACTGCCATCATAAGTCCAATATTTAATATCAACATGGTTTCAGGAAAGGCCGATGCTGCAGGACACAACTTGCACTTTTAGTTCAAGACTTGTGCTGTGGTATAGATAAGCAATCCCAGGTTGACTTAGTTCTATTAAATTTTAGAAAAGCCTTCGACACTGTGTCCCTCACAAGACTCGGAAAACTTTATAGACAAATATGTGACTGGATTAGAAACTTTCTAAATGGTACAACACAGTGTGTTGTTCTCGATGGTGAGCATTTATCACTAACCGAAAAGAGGTCTGGGGTACCCCAGAGACATGTGATAGGACATCTTATATAAATTAATGAAGAGAAAAAAGACTATTTGGCGATAATGCTATTATTTATCGTGAAATAAAAACCCAAGATGACTATGCTTTGTTACAAGCTGATGTTATGAAAATAATCGCTTGGTGCAAGGACTAGCAGCTGAAGTTAAACACTAAGACAAGCAAAGTCATGCATATAAGCAAAAAAGTGACACCATTTAGCTCAATATAAAACTAATGGCTCTGTCCTTAGAATGGCGGATTCCACTAAACACCTAGGGGTAACAATTTGTTGTAGAATGAACATATTAAGAAGGTAATTGGGAAAGCAAATCATATGCTTCGATTTATTCGTAGAAATTTAAAACAATGGATACCGGAAGTTAAATCAATTGCATTCAAAGCTCTGGTTTTTCAACACTTAAATATTGTTATCCCTATCAAAAGGGGTTACTGGATGCATGGGAGAAGATCAAAGAAGAGCCACCCAATTTTTGACAGGTATAAAAGCTGGAGGGAAAGTGTAAGTGCGATGTTGAATGAGTTGGGTTGAGAAGACCTGAAACACTGGAAGGCATTGCTCTCAGCAGAAGCTGACTGAAAAATTCACAAGTGATATATTTCAGAATGACAGTAAACACATATTAATACCAGCAACATTGATACCTAGGAATGACCAAGAAAATAAGATAAGTGAAATCAGGACCATAACTCATTCATTTCTATACTCTTTTTTTTTTCAAGAGTCATTAGAAAGGGGATTAGGAAGGAGTTATCGAGCGAAAGATCTTAGATTCCGATAGGAGTGGGTATCTATAAACCACTCCGGACATCCTGATCTGGGTGTTCCATGGTTTTCCCAGATCGCTCCAGGTGAATGCTGGAATGGTTCCTAAAATAGCCCATGGGCCTCTTGCCATAGCCTGTATATCCCTTCCTATGCAAAAATGGCTAAACATTAGGATTGGTGAAATGTACCCTTCACCATCCATTTGCAGTGAATCGCGGAGTAATAATAGTAATTATGTTGAAGGAGTTAGGTTGGGAAGATCTGAAACATCAAAGGCGTTGATGTCGGCAGAAGCTATTTGAAAAATTCACAATAGCCCTATTTCAGGATGACGGCAAACATATGTTACTACCTGCAACACTCATATCCAGCAATGATAGAGAAAATAAAATAAGAGAAATCAGGGCCAAATAATTTATTTCTATACTCATTTTTTCAATGAGCGATTAGGGAATGCAATACATTTTTTTTTTATTTTTTATTTTTTTTTTTTTAAACCTATGGTATGGTCAGATGTGACAGGGTAGGTGGATAAGGTAATACAGTCCTGCTTATCAAAAATATGTATCGACTATAGGACTATTCACCTGATCAATACCAACATAGCTACTGAGGCCTGTGCAGTTATTTTCAATTGCAAACACATCCAGATAACAGTAGCAGCTGTATACACAGCTCCTGATACAGCTATCTCCAACAACAATTGATAATGTTCCTAGGTCAACATCCACAACTATGCATTGTCATGCATGACTTCAATGGCCACCGTCCAGCTTGGGAAAGTAGCATAACAAATCAAATGTGGTGAAGCCTTAGGGAGGCAATATAAGAAGAAAACCTGATATAATTATATTACATTTACGAAAACACAGGCGCGTACAAAGAAGATGCTTAAGAAGATAATGGGACAAGGATGGAGAAAGTTCTCTGAAATCATTAATAAAGATGCACCATTGTCATAAATATGAAAAAATGAAGAGTTTTAATCATGCAACTGAAGACTGACAATGTTCCCCAGAAATTAAATTTGAAATAGAAAAAATGCTCTCCAGGTTGACTCCCTCTGCAGAACACAACTACAGACCAGGTACACCCTCTCCTCAATCCATTCGACATGCCAGAGTTGGAAACGACCTTTATTAAAAAGCTACAGTAAAGTTCCCGGACCGGATAAGATTTCGTACTCGACACTATAACCCCTGTATCTCTCCAGAAAGTCTATTCTCTTTAGTGCACTAAATAATACATGACATAACAGAAAGTATGTACCTGAACTAAAAACTGCCAGAATAGTGCCCCTTCTCAAACTGGAAAGGACCCCCAAGATTCAGTCTCCTATTGACCAATAACTTTTTCACCATTCCCCTTGAAGGTCCTAATAAAAATGATTACACACAGGTTGGAGTAGTACATAGAAAACAAAACCTGCTTAGTTTTTTTTTTTTGGCTTATGGCTTTATACCTTGTCGATGTCATTAGAAGTGGGAAAGGACAGGGGGCAAGGAACAGGAAGTAATTAAGACATGGCCTTTTGAAGGAAGCATTCGCCTGGAGTGATTTGGAGAAACCAAGGAAAAACTCAAATCACATAACCGCTACCAGAACACCATCTGGGACTCCAAAAGGGCAAAGAAACCAATGACTTATTGGTGCAACTCACAAATGACATACAAAATTGCCCTAGTATGAATTGATATCTATACCTGAAAACTTTGTATGCTAATTTCAGCATCTCAATATTGGCCCATAAGCCAAAACGCATAAGAATTCCTAATAGATTTATAGATAACCTATGTGTACTGCTCCAAAAGAGAATTCTGATCATCAATACTAAAACAGGCATAGAAGAACTAAGAGAGACAAGCACTGGGCTACCACAAGGACCTACACTATCTCCCCTACTGTTTACTATATACACTTTAGACTTAGGCCAAATAATAACAGAAAAAACAATTTTACTGCAGTATACGGATGATGAACTGTGCATAAATGTGATCAGCAG